>JAHBCN010010371.1:0-31895 GCA_019359885.1 Listronotus oregonensis | reverse complement strand
TAGCTACTATTATATTGCAGGTTTTTTCTTCATTGTATCTAGAGCCATAGCCAAAATGGGGGCCCCACACCCCAATTTGTCTTTCCACCGTGTTTTGGTTTCTGAAGGGACTCAAACATGTTTTTGCCTAGTCACTGGATTCCGGAGAGGAACTAAAAAAATTTTTTTTTCAGCTAACCCATTCTCCTAAATAGTTAATTAAAAATTATTTATATTGATAAACAAAATAAAAAACACAAAGCCCTACCTAATAACAGATTTTTTGGAAATTCTCCATTTTCTTTTTTACTCTAACCTGCATTATTAAAAAGGTTTGGTCGGGGCCGATCCCGGCCATGGGGCATTGTCTCTTATCTTTAAATTTTGGATCAAAATGCCCGTGCATTTATGAAAAATATGATTTTCGTTGGGAAAAAACTGGGTTTTCCCCCACCTAAAAATTTTTCAAATTATGTAAACCCCCATATGCAAACCTTTGAAATATAGTTCATCTTTGTAAACACCTACATTATAAATAATAATAATACCCCAAAAAAATTAATAGAACTGGGGTATGAACCCGGGATCAAAAAGCATGCTTGTGATTTTCGGGACTGATAACTATGTTTTATTCCAGGGATTGACACTCCAATGGAAACCTAATAAAACAGAATAAATTAACAATGTTAAATTCTGACAGGTCAAAAACTGACCACTAAGAAAAAAAAAATTTACCCTATTTATATTCAAATATAATAAATAATATACCAATATTCTAGTCCTAATCTAAGTATAGTATTTATTGATGACCCAACGTTGTTGTAACCTGAATGAAAATAAATAGTTTGATTTGATTAAAAACTGATATTTAACCAATGAAAGCCATTGTTTACATCAGTTTTGTTGGTTTTTAAACTCTGAAGGGTGTTTACTATAAAATTTCTGACTGATGGCATAGGTACAAATGAGAAAGGCATATTGAAAAATTTAATTGAGAAGAAAAGATAAAGAACAAGTTTCACTTTTGAAAACCCTTGTGGAAACCGAAAAGCATTGCTGAAACTATTATTATTATTATTTTCATTAAGCCCAGACTTTTAGGAAAAGGATAAAAGACAGTTTTATGTGTTGCCAGGTTTTAAAGGTAAATATGTTTTTAAGTTTTTCACAAATTGATTCCTCAATCTGCCCATCTCTTGTTCAATGGGGTACTCCTCGGAAGCTTACCGGTGATGTATTTTTATGTGTGTTCCATCTAAACAACCCATGACTTTTGAAATTGCTATTGTAAAAATCTGTTCCAGTGAACAATCTTGCCATTTGGCACACAAATGTTGGTCGTACTCTTGCAAAGAATAGAATAGAATAGAATAGAAAACTTCTTTATTTCAAATTACATTAATTATACACACTGCATAAAAACAAAAAGAAATGACGCAGAAAAGAAATAAGCCTAGTCTAAGTTAGGCACTAAATAATAAAATAATATATACACATTATACAAAAAATTCAACAATACAATCAGTGTCCATTCTAAATATTTCATAATTAGATTTCCAAGAACATAATTACCCAACCAAGTAATCATTTATTGAATAAGGCCCAAGTCTAAAAGTAATTTTTTCAACTTCTTTTAAACAATCTTTGCGCTAACATTTTTAATTTCATTTCTAACTTTTATAAATTTTAAACCCAATAATATGGGCTTTTTCAGATACTTAAACGGTGGATTGGGTAATTTATATTGCTTGTTCTAGTGTTATGTTAGTTATTTTCTTCACAGAAATGTCCTTATTTGTAAAAAAACAAAATAACATCAAATATATACATGGCGTAAATGGTTAGTATGCCTTTTAATTTAAAACTCCTCACAGGACTGTAAATATGACATTTTACAAATATTCTTAAAGCACGCTTTGATAACAAAAATTTTTGTATCCGCGAGTTTGCGCCCAAAAAATAACACCAAACCGCCGTGGATTCAAAATTGCAAAGTAAAAAAGTTTTTTCTTGCAGTTTCATCCAGATATTTTGATACAATGCCAAGCAATAACATATTTTATTAAGTTTATTGTTAAGATGTTCATATGGATGACCAATCCAAAAATTCGTCTATCTGAATGCCAGAATTTTGTACTTTTTTAGAAAATTGATATTCATTAATTTTAATTAACCTTTTTCTTTTTTATTCAACTTTGTTTTAAATGGGACAGTGTTTTTTTATTTTTTTTAAAAAAGTAACTTATTGTCTTCAAACCAGTTTTTGCTCTTTATAAAAATATCTGTTGCATTTCCTTCTATATCGCTAAATTCTTTAAGCGGTAGTAAATTGGTATCATCAGCATATGGTGATACAAGTTATCATTTTCTTGGATTTCAAATTTAAATCATTGCAAAAATTAGAATAATATTGGTCCAAGTATACCCCCCCTGTGGAATACCTACTGTGTTTGTGATATTTCTTTTATAATATACTTGTTTATTTGAATGCTTCCCTTTGAGTTCTTTTACTTAAAATGACTTAAACCAGTCAACGATTTCCCCACCCTTAGATTCAGTTTTTAAAAGTAACTCTATCTAAACAGTCATATGCCTTGGATAGATCTAAGAATATTCCTTGCCAAATGTTACCCTGCTCCAGACATTTCAAAATTCCGTGTAAATTGAAAGATAGCCGCCTGAACGTTTCCTTAATAGCCTGGGTTGTTGTTTGAAGTTCATTGCTTTTCATGAATTCAATCAGTCGACTGCACATCACTAGCTCAAAAATTTCAAAAACCGGGGAGCAAACTTATAGCATTAGTAACTTTTTCTGACTACTCTAAACAGTTGTTTGATGTGCCCCTAAAAATCTCCAATGGAATTTTGATGTCCCAATGAATAAAGCCTCAAAGTTGTTAAGAGCTGATTCATAGGGGATAAGCTATTGTTTTAAAAAAAATTAAGTATATCACTTTTTTTCCCCATCTGGGAAAAATTTAATAATAGGTATACAAAGTATATATTACTCACAAATCATTATTAAACTCTAATTCATCCTCAATATGTCCTAGAAAATTAAGTACTGTCTGTTTTGTTAGACGAAATCTTCTAAAGAACGAGAGGGGTCCGGTGTAGTTTAGCTCCTTCGATTTGAAAAAAATAAATATTACAGATAAAAAGAACACATTTTGTTTAGTAGATTTCCAAAAGAAAATATCCAAAAAATGCATTTTTACAGAAAAATGAAATTAAAAGTCGAAAAAATACTTGTTTTTAGGTTAAGTAAAAGGCCAGAATTTGCGACGTTGTCGGATCAAAAAAATTGTTCGACGGCGCATTTATGATAAAGAAATTTTACAATTTAATGAGGAAAACCTAACGACAACTAACCAAAACTAACCAAAACTAGGTAATAGTTTGAAAGTTGTTGTTGGTTAGTTCTGATTTGGTTTCTTAAAAAAACTTCATTTTGGTAAATGGGAAAAAACAACCTTCAATAATAACAAATTATTAGAAGACATCTGGCAACATTGTTTTTTAAGGAGGAAATCCTAAACAAAATGACATCGTATCATCTCTTTGTAGGTATTCTTTCTCACTCTTTTCATGTTAGTCCGCCATATTACTCAGCATATTTTATAGGGAAATAAAGAAATTATTTTATTTTGTGATAATGTGAGTGAAAATTTTTGTTTTTTCAGACCCTAGTGTTTTATTATGGTGTAACAAAATGTGAAAACAAAAAAATTTATTAAAAACTATTTAGCAATGGAGCTAAAGTTCAACGTAGCCGAACGAGAGATTGTCCATCGTGTCGAAATATTCGGTTCTTTCATAACGTCTTCGGAAATGAAATTTATTATATCTGATATCTTGATCGTCTTCCAAGAATAATTCGTCTTCTATTTCCATTATAAAGTGCAAAAACCGTATTTTAAAAATAAAAATTATAAAGCAAATACCGGCTAAATCCAAAGATACAATTTTAAGGTTAGAAAAACACGTTTAAACCATCAACAGTGAGGGATTAACATAATCGCGCTTACATACTGTATTTTCTGACGGTGCATAACAAAAATGGGACATAAACCAGATTAAATGTTTGATCTGGATTAAACCTATACGGTGCATACGGGCGTAAAGGTTTTGGATCAGATGAAACCTATATCTGATTAACTTTGTAGACATAAACGTACTCATAGGTACTTGGACTTAATCTATTTGGTATTATTGCCATAAGTCTTTTCCATGAGTCTGCATAATCTAATGTTTGGGCCAGTTCCCTTACAATACTTGGTGGTAGCTTTCTAATTTCTAATGCTGGATCCATTTGAGTAATCATAATAATATTTGTGGCGCTTTTAATAAAACTGCACTGTTAAACAATCCAATGTAAACCCGACAAGAAAAATAATTACCAACTATTAGCTTTTCGGTACATCAGATTGACAACCATTAATATACCTAACTGCCCTTTCCCTTTTTCTATCAAGTTTTTGAAGTTTTGTCATAGAATTAACAGGTAGTTTTGTGCTGCCCTTAAACCCTTAAACCAACGATTAAATAAATAAATAAATAAAATTTCTGCCTGACAACAAGAATTTAAATTAAAAACCACACTTTTACCGCCCGATAGTTGGATCTTTAACCAGACCTTAAAAACCCAAATACATGACTTGGATTCCTTCAGGCGCCCATTCAGCTAGTTGATTACAGAAATAATTCCGTAGTCTTTGTCTAATCCAAACGACAATAAAATGTCCGCTTTCTTTCTTTGTGTTTTTACTTGTGTCTCCTTTGGAAATTATTTGCTAGCTCTGCCCTTTCCAGTGAGATATTGCACAACATGAGCTTTGCTGGTTTCGTCAGTTAAAAATCTGGGCCAGAAATTCCAATTTTTTCACAGAATCATTTTTTTATCAATAAGCGACACAATTAATAGCGGTCAAACCAAGGACTGCACTGGTATTACGTACAAATATTTTGCTGTCAGTCTGACCTCCTACGTAAACATTATAGGCCTTTACCGTTCACTGCGGGGCTCCTGTTGTTTTGAAGTTCTAACATAACCAGAGCGGTTAAAAAGCCATATGGACTCTCAACTGTTGTTGAGAGAGATGAAGGGGCATCTCGTAGGTTGCTGTTTGTACCTGCAAGCTCGCGGACAGTACCATCTTGCTTGGAATGTCCGTGTTCGGCAGCACCAAGAACAATACTAGACACTGTCCTGGTGTCCAGACATAAAATTTATTATTATTATTACTCACAAAGGTCCGGCATGACGTATCCTATGGCTCCGTGATCTTCGGCCAAATTCATATTCCTCAGTAAACGAAGAGATCCAAAGGCAACTAATTTCTGCATTTTTATCACCAGTTGTTCGGGGAATGTGACATGGGGAATACAACTAAGCTCCCACAACACATTATCCTTCATGCCCCCCAAAACTCCGACAATCAAGACAACCAATCGCACGTTATACTAACTTTAGAGCTAATTCTGCGAGCAAGCAGCTTTTACCAGCATGAGAGTGCGCCAATCACGCCGAAGGAGGTGAAAAGTGGCCTAGATGGTGTAAGAAACTATTCTGCGCCTTGTCCGGATAGTATCACCAACTGCTGGTGGAAGAAATTTGCAGTCATCTGCATTTAGCCAGAATCTTTGATTCTTGGCTAAACGGGGACACTTCAAATCCTGAGTAGTTTGTAGAAAGCCGAACTATATTGATACCAAAAAGGGAGGTTTAAAACAACCCAAAAACTATAGACCGATCACATGCCTCAATACTTGCTACAAGGCTTTAACCAGAATCTTATATTCTAAAACATTGAGTGCAGTTGATCCTATATCTTGATGTGTGGAAGCAACGATGAGGAAAAATGGGAATTGTGGTTGCGAAGAAAATACTTTAATCACACAAGACTCAATCCCAATACAAACGCAACCTTAATTTGGCATGGATTGACTACAAAAAGGCCTCTGACACAACATCTCACGAACTACTGTTGCATCTGCTTAAGGATCTTAAGATTCCTTTAACCTAATTCAATGTATTGAGCGACTTCTATCACTTTGGAAAGCCCTCTAGAACATCTGAAGCACAAAAAATTATTACCAAACCCATTACATTTAAAAGAGGTGTATTTTAGGGCAACTTACTTTGTCCTTTGCTATTTTGAATACCGCTGCTTTCCCCCATCCGTGTCTCTACGGATAGTTCTGTGGATCATGCGAAAGACGTGAGCATAAGGTAACCCATCTGTTTTATATGGATGACCGGAAACTATGCAACTAAAAGCGAGATCTATAACAGTCTTTTAGAGTGGTTCACGAATATACCAGAGATGTTGACATAGAATTCGGCCTCGACAAGCGTGCAAAACTTAATCTAGAGAAGGGCCGGTACGAGAAAGAATTAGAACCGTACCACCTTACCGATAGCGCGTTACTTCGCCCTCTACAGCTCAGAAGCAATTACAGACGACGTTTACGGAAAATTGGGGGATTTGAATTTTCTGGAATAAATCAGTTTTTGCTACTGTACAGTAGCAAGTAGTACAGTACATGCTATCAGTTCCTGTATTGCCTTATTTAAAATAATAATGATTATTATATTTACGTTCGCCCTTAAACGACCTTGGCAATAGACATGGACGCTTTACGTGGACCGACGAGCTTAGAAAAAATCTGATGGATACATATGTATTTAGCGACCCCACCACTAGGATGAGATTCATGGGACGAATGTACATGCATGGTGTGCTAAACACCGTAAAATAAGTTACCTCTCCCAACAACGTTTGAGATATTATGTAGCTTATCTTAACCGCTCCGGTTATATTAAAACTACAAAATAACAGAAGCCACCTCAGGACGTGGAGCCAGCTTGCAACGAATATTTTGAACGAGATTGCCCCTAGGAACGCCGATAGTAAATTAACAGAAATACTTGTAAAAATCAATATTAATTCTTAGATAAAGTCTTAAAATATCTCACACGCAGACAATGTACTTGAGACAGACTTTCGGAACATACGGATATATTGGCACTTAACAACACTGTATGAGGCTGCGAAACAACTTATTCCTAACAACCGCTTAGCAGCTTTACCAAACCCTTCAAAAGACCGAATACCGAATGCAGCAAATACCCCAAAAAAAAATGATCTGGTGCGGCAAGGGGTATCGCGTATACAAAGTGTATTGGAATATATATCAGCTAACAAAACTTTCAGTAGACAGATCAGGAAAATCGCTTTAAAGCTACGTCAAAAACGCCATATACTTAATAGAATAACGATTCTCATCATCAAACAACTTTGCCTAGACCGCATACGATCTTAGGGTGTCTTGAAGAAAAACTCTAGAGGGATAAAAACACATTGTTTGTAAAAGGCCAAACCATTGATAAAAAAAGTGGGGGATTTAAAACAACCCAAAAACTATAGACTGATCACTTGCCTTAATACTTCCTACAAGGCTTTCACTAGAATCTTATATTCTAAAGCGCAGTTGATTATATACTCTCTGATGTACAGGAGCAGTGAGGACGAAAAAAAAAAAAAAAGAATCAGTAGTTGCAAAGGAAATCTAATCGATAGATGCAGCACACCAGACTGAATCTACTACAAACGCAACCTTAATATGGCGTGGATTGAATATAAAAAAGCATTTGACACATCTTAAGAATTTCTCCTGCATCTTAGGGTTCCTTTTAACCTAATTTGATGTATTGGGCGACTGATGCTACTTTTGAAATCAAAGTTTTCTTACCAAATCCATTACATTTAAAAGGGCGTATTTCAGGGTGACTCACTCAGTCCTTTGCTATTCTGTGTATCGCTGCTACCAGTATCGGTGTCTCTCCGGAAGATACGCGAATACTGCTGTGGAACACCTGAAAGACGTGAGCATAAAGTAACCTATCTGTTTTATATGGATGACCTGAAACTCTAAGCAACTAGGAAGCGAGACCTACAACAGTCTCAAAGTGGTCCACGAATATACCAGAGATGTTGGTATGGAGTTCGGCCCCAACAAGAGTGTTTAACTTAGGCTAGAGAAGGGCCGGTAGGAAACGATTTAAAAGCTGACGTTTTTTGATCGCTCTACTCCGCCCTCTATGAAACAACAAAAATTATCAATATTTATATCGACCAAAACCGTAGTTAAAATGTTACAGCTGTAAAGACCGAGCTCAAAAGCAATTCAGGCGACGTTTACGGAAAATTTGGGAATCCAAAGTATCTGAAATAAAGGTTGTTACTACTAACATGCTACCAGTTTCTGTATTGCTTTACTCTTTTGGAGCAGGTAAGTGGACGCGAGAGGATCTACGCGAGTTGGATATCAGCACACGAAAAACGAAGCATCCTCACCGTAGATCCTTCCGCGCTCATCGATATCCCGTATACACCTTCCACGCCACCAGGGAAGCCGTGCAATGCAATAGGATCCAAACGACGACCCATTACTTATAATACTTAAGTCTTAAGCTGAATAATTGCAGTCAAAAGAGCAGAACAGTAGATGCCTTTGAAGAGCACATTAATAAGCTTGTAGTATAATAATATAATATATGTATGTATAATAAATTAGGATTATTTTAGAATTAATTAATTCTGTTATATTATAATTATTTTAACGTACTGTATATTAAATAATATAGGTTAGAGATTCACGAGGGTTCATGTCGGCTATTCACCTGATTACATGGCGTATTAGTTGCCTATTATGCAAAATATTGTCGAAACGCATTTCTGTTAGTTTTTAAGCAATTAATTTAATAAATAGATTAATTTTGTCTTTTAAACGAGAAAAGTCGTTTTATTCAATTTCCTAAAACCCTTAATTAAAATAAAATTAAGTTATCACATGGCGATCCTGCCTTTAAGAACTATAAATATGGAGTCTAGTCAAAAGTCAATCTAAAAATGGGAAAAACTCAAAGTAAGGAAGAAATAATTATTGCCCAGGCGGGTAAAGTGGTGGACAAACCAACGATGCAAGCCAGTTGCCTAAACAAACCAGTTTTGGGCAAGCCAAGATGTCCTGACTTTCATTGTCCTTATATTGTTGGTTCTGCCATAGGATGTTTTATCTTCGTAAAATGCAAAAGGGCTATGGAGAAAAAATAAGAAGAGAGATATCAAGAAGCGAGAGGTGGTGTAATTTTTTTTTAGGGTTAATCAATCATTAGGGACTAAATATATATGGTTATAAAAAGTTACATGGAAAAATGGTTATGGAATAGTTAATAATTGGTACACGAAATGGAAACTATAAGAAAAATATTGGCATGTCAAGAAGCAGATGAAATTAGATATTTACTAGAGGAGCTAAGAGTATATATAGAAATTTGAAGAAAGATAGCGCAGAAAGAAAAGTAATATTAAGGTACTAGAATGTAAATTAATTAAACTAGATAAGCTTAAGTTAGAATTTAATCAATATAGGGAAAATTTAATGGGGAAACCCAAATGAACCCAACTTAGTAGATAAGATAAAATATGTGTAGTTGAAATTGAGAAATATTTTAGTGCAAATATGATATTTTAAATGAAAGATTAAATAGTGCAAAATTAAATCCCCAGAGTCCTGAAGTAGATTTTAATCTCGATTCACCAGATTCAGAAACAGAAATAAAAATGTCTAAAAAAATTCGATTTAAAAACTGCTGCAGGATTAATTCCAATAATGAATGGTTCTGAAACAATAACTAAACAAATAATTGATGCTATAGAACTATACGACTCGTTACTAGACAGTGACGGTAAAAAATTATTAACAAATTATGTTTTAAAACTAGACTGTCAGAAAATGCTAAGATTAGGTTAAAACAAACATATACATCTAACACTTTTTAATAAACGACTTAAAACTATTTTATTTCCAAAAAATCAGCATCCGCCTTATCTATAAAGTTAAATAGTGAAAAACAAAATTCTAGGTCAATTGATGAATTCGGACGATCGATTGAGGAATTATTAGTCGATCTTACGTTAACACAAGCTGAAGGCAATGAGCAAAATATCAATGTCTTAAGGCCTGTTAACGAAAAGATTGCTGTTAATACTTTTGCGAACGGACTTAACAACCAAAATTTAAGAACAATTATTAAAGCACGAAATTATTTAAGCTTAAATGACGCCATAAGAGGTGCCAAAGATGAGGAAATATCGCTAGGTGTACCCAGAGAAATGTTTCGAATAAGGTCTAATAATAATTTTACTCATAGGGGATCCAATAGAACAAATTTTAGAGGTACTACTCGAAATTTTAATAGAAGCAGTAGTAGTAGTAATAACAATAATTTTAACAAAAATAACTATTTTAATAATAATAGGCCAATCAATTCAAACTTTAACAGAAACTTTTCTAGTTCAAGGGGTCATCATAATAGAAGAGGTAACCGTATGAGTCATAGTTATGGCCAACGCGGGTATTTCATGCAAAATGATGACTCTGCTAGAAAAGAAAATCCAAGCACAAGCAGAAATAATTCATCAAATATTAACCCAGATCAACTGTTTTTTCGAGATTAATTATACTAATCCACAGCAAATAAATTTAAATAGTTTAAATTTTATAACAATTAATTATGAGGGGAATACCTTAAAAATTTTATTAGACACTGGTGCAACGGTAAGTGTAATTTTTCAAAAACATGTAAAAAAGCACCAAAATATAGATTATTCAGATAAAATTAAAATAAATGGAATTTCGGGTTCAATAACTTCGCTAGGCTCAGCAAATATACCGTTTACAGTAAATAATAATATAAAAGTGTGTCATACGTTTTTGGATTAATGAGTTTGAGGAAAATTTCATGGTGTTATAGGATTAGATTTTTTTATTAAATATTCTGCAATGATAGATTTTGAAAAGTTTTTGTTTTCATTTTATGATGGTGACAATCGGATTTCTGTACCAATGCAGGCTAAGCAAGAAATATTTACTTTAATTCCCAAACGAACGGAAATTATAAAATATTTTCATGTAGAACACAATAATGATTGTGTCGTGCTCGCGGACGAAGTAGGAGACGGTGTTTTTATTGCAGGAGCAATAGTTACTCCTAAATCAAATAAGATACCGGTCAAATTTTTAAACGTTCGAGATCAGGATGTCACATTAAAAATTTTAAGCCAAAAATTGATTTACTTGAAAATTACGAATTTTGTGACCTTGGTTTAACGAATAGTAAATCTGTTAAAAGAATAGAAAAATTGTTAGGTTTATTAAATTTAAAGGATTTAAACAAAAAGGAAAACATTGCTTTACAAAAAATTTGTGCAAAATACTCTGATGTTTTCTTGCTGGATAATGATCCTTTAACAACGACTAACATTTATAAGCAGTTATTTATATGGAAAAAAATTCATTATATATACGGATCATCGGCCATTAGTTTATTTATTTGGTATGGCAAACCCTTCTAGTAGACTAACAAAGTTTAGATTAATCATAGAAGAATATGATTTCGATATAAAATATATAAAAGGTAAAAATAATGTAGCCGCTGATGCGTTATCTCGAATTAGGTTGCCATATTTTGATTTTTAAAAAGCGGAGGTTAAAGTCGTTAATTAGCTATTTACTTACCTTTATCTTTAATATAATATTAAGCATTTGATACCTTCTTGGTCATACCAATTTTTTAAGAAGTTATTAAAAAAAAAAATATATATATATATATATATATATATATATATATATATATATATATATATATATATATATATATATATATATAAACGAAACTTATAAAAAAAATCCATAAAACTATACTTACTTATAAACTAGGTACCTAAATACTATAAAAAAATAAAATAAAATAAAACATAAGTATATAAAATTGTGTTTAAAAATATTTTTCCTGTGTTTTAATTTTTTCAAGCAAATATTTTCCATCTTTTTTAAAATTTTTGCAAATTCGGAGCAAGAGAAACTATAATTGTATTTTACCATTAACTCTGCTTCTAATGTTTTTATGTTAAGCCTATTTCTATCCTTTCTCCATGCTGCAGTCATTAAACTAAAAATTCTTTCACTCATAGCATTTGAGTGGGGCAAAGAAAAAACAAAATTGACAATTTTTAAAAAAATTTGAGCATTATTGCTCTTAAAAAAGAGGACCCACTGCTTATCTATATCATTTTCTTCTAGATTGGAATTCAAAAAGAAGTTTTTAAGATGAATGTATTCTTCAAACAGCAAATCCTCGTCCATAGCAATATTGAAATTACTGGATATTTTTAGAAAATCTTGGTACTTTGACTGTTTTTTTTTAAATTCATAGCTTAGAGCCTTAAATTTATTTTCATCGGTGAAGTCAAACCTAATAATATTTTAAAGCAATATTATTATAATGGACATAATTATAATTGGGCATAATACAAATTAAATATATATATATATATATATATAAACCAGGTGTACTTTTGAATCCATAATTTATTAAATTTTGCATCCCATTTTTTTCTTTTTTTATTTGGTTCCTCACATGTGTATTGATTTAAATGATCCGTTTGCGGCGAAGTCACATCCTTTTCTTCAATCTCTTCATTCTCTTCCTGTAAATTTTCCTGGCCGACCCAGTCTATTTCAGATGACTTGTCACTGTCTGAGTCCATTTCACCAATTAAAAAAACTATTTTTTGCTTTATTTTTAAATTTCACTGAGTTTTTGTTTACTTTTACAAAGAAAAAACAATTAACACGCGTGTAATATTTTTTGGCTGTCAAATACATTGGGATTCCCCAAACGGTAATCGCCTTCTAGTATTAAACAGCTAAACTACAGAACTCTTATATTGTCATCACAAACAAAAACTATGCATGTACTTACCTACCTATACAATATACAAAAGATGGCGCAACCAGTACTAAAAAAGTAATGGAATATGCATACTAACTACAATATTAAAAAATTATGGTATTTATCCAAAAAAGCGGGAGTTTATTGACCTATGGCGGGAGGCGGGAGTTGCATCAAAAAAGCGGGAGGCTCCCGCCTAAATCGGGAGGGTTGGCAACCCTATCTCGAATAGAGCTTTCATCTGATGAATTAAAAAATATGACAAATATTGTTGACCAAACAATATTTGCTATAACTAGACAACAATGTAAAAATTTAAATCAAATCGAGGATAAGGTTGATTTTAATAATTTTGACAGCGACAGGCTTGATCACCCTGGAGTAGTAGAATTATTAAAACGTCCTAAAAACTCATATGAATTAAGTTTACTTACAAAAAATAATTTTGATAAATTAAACAAAAAGAAAAACATAGAAATTCAAATCGGTAGTGTTATTTTTGTTTTAGATTTAAAAGTTATTTATGTCTTGCAAAATTCAGATTCTCGATCGGCGCTCGTACACGGTACATCGTTGAGAGACCTGAATACAATTTGCAAAGAATATGATATTCCGGAATTAGTTGTTATTAAAAACGAAGAAAATGCGCAATTATTAAGTGATATAAAAATAATATTGAAACCCTAAAGAGACAAGATTTTAAAATTTGTATTATAAAGGACGTCCAAAAAATTACTGATAGAGAGTGTCAAAAAATTATTCTTAATGATTTTCATATCCTGCCAACTGGTGGCCATGCAGGAACAAACAGAATGTATAATAATGTAAAAAAATATTATTTTTGGTCCAATTTGCATAGGGATGTTGAAGAGTTCGTTAAGCATTGTGATGATTGTCAACGTTTTAAACATTCTAGGCCTAATATACAACCAATGTGCATCACAACAACGGCATCTTCAGCATTTCAGAATGTTTATTTGGATGTAGTAGGTCCTTTAGAAGAGGATAGCGAAGGTAATAAATATATTTTATCTTTTACAATGTGAACTTTCAAAGTTCGTGGAGTGTTACCCTTTAAAAAATAAGGAATCTAGTAGTTTAGCAATGAGTTTTGTAAATAATTTTATATTACGATATGGGATTCCAAATTGCATAATAACCGACCAAGGCAGTGAATTTTTAAGCTCAACTTTAAAAGAAACGTAAAATCTTACAAATTAAACAGTTGTGCTCTACGGCATATCATCATGAAACAATAGGTTCTCTTGAAAATTCTCATAAGCATTTAAATGCATATTTACGCATACAGACATCTAAAAATTCAGAAACATGGAGTTCTTGGTTACCATTTTGGTGTTTTTCTTATACAATAATAGTGTACATACAGAAACACGATATACACCTTATGAGTTGGTCTTTGGGAAATTATGTAATTTGCCATCTAACATTACAAATAAAATTGATCCTCTTTATAATTTCGATAGTTATCCTTCGGAATTAAAATATAGGCTACAGAATGCGTGGCAAGATGCAAAAAATAATCTAATAGATTCAAAACAAAAAAGAAAAATTAATTTTGACAAAAAATCTAAGGCTGTAAGTTACAAAGTAGGAGATTTAATTTTACTTAGAAATGATTCTGGAAACAAAAAAGATGCAATTTTTACAGGTCCTTATCCAATAATTGAAGATAAAACGCCAAATGTTCTTATTAAGATAGGTAAAAAATTAGTAGAGGTTCATAAAAATAGAACAAAAATGTATCATAAGTAGGATGAGTAAACATTTTTTTTAATATTTTTTTTTATTTTTCATAGGAGGTGTAGTATAATAATATAATATATGTATGTATAATAAATTAGGATTATTTTAGAATTAATTAATTCTGTTATATTATAATTATTTTAACGTACTGTATATTATAATAATATAGGTTAGAGATTCACGAGGGTTCATGTCGGCTATTCACCTGATTACATGGCGTATTAGTTGCCTATTATGCAAAATATTGTCGAAACGCATTTCTGTTAGTTTTTAAGCAATTAATTTAATAAATAGATTAATTTTGTCTTTAAACGAGAAAAGTCGTTTTTATTCAATGTTTCCTAAAACCCTTAATTAAAATAAAATTAAGTTATCACAGCTGCAGCACGGAGTATTTTACCAAGACATAGAAAGACTCGATCTACGTCGAAACCTCAGGTTTGGTTCTTTGAAATCTGCTGAGCTCATTTGAGACCGAGGGTTTTCTACTAGCATGTGAAGATGAGTTGATAAACACATTGGTATACCGAAGTCAGTTTTTTAACATTCTAATATTGCTTGTCGAGCCTGTCGACAGCAACCCGAAACCCTTATGCACTTATTGTGAGCTTGTATGGTGCATGCTGTCATTGGTTATATCCACCGACATAACGATGCGCTTCGGGTACTTTACTATTACCTCAGACATCACTAACAGCAATTTTACCATTTGCTCCCGGCGATATCGAGGCAGTAGTGGATAATGGCAACTATCGCATATATTGGAATTATGCTTTTCCAACTACGCATCAAATTCGCGCCAATAAACCTGATATTGTTCTTCTTGAAAAAAACAAATAACTTTATGTGTGTACTGGAGTTCTTCGCTTTAGCGGAAACTAACTTCGATATAAAAAATGGGAAAAACGAGCCAAATATCAGGATCTTCTTGGCGAACTCCGGAAGCTCTATCCGAAGTATAATGTGCAATTGGTTGTCCTGATTGTCGGCGTTTTGGGGGGCATAAGGACAATGGGCCAAGTGAATAAAAGAAAGCAAAGCTTATACTCGAGTTTTATTGAAATAGACTTATGTTATATTAAAAGGTCAAACAAGATACTACTAGGTCATCTTTGTCTTCGTCTCGAGTGAAAATAGCAGCCGGGTGCAGAGAGCAGCTGTTGCATGTCCAATGATAGCCTTGGGCTTCATTCTGTATTATATACAATAGTTTTCGCGAGAACTTCTTTCTTGAGGTGGAGGGGGTTTCATCTTGAGACTTGAGAGAAGTATTCATGCAGGATAAAACCTAAACATTTATATCCAGTATGGACTGGATTGGAGGGTTTATGTTGATTCCTGTATGTGATAAAATTATCTTTGTAGAGATGTAGATAGATAGAGATAGGGAGCCTTATCAACTTAAAAATAAGTTTAATACTGTACTGGTAATACATAGCATCTAGATTGATTTAAAATCTAATTTCAATTATATATTAAGTAACAAAAAAATGCTAAAACATTTATTTAAAAGTTAAATGTTATGTGGTCAGAATATATGTTTTACTGATTATAGAACAATATTGAAAGGTGTTATTTTGCAATTTAAGGAGGTAATAGAGGTTTTAAACTGGATAACAAGAATTGATGTTGTAGGATTTATTCGCCCTGACCCAAATTGTAACTTTTATGATTTTTTAAAAATATTATCAGGTAAAAAACCATTTACTTTATTTTAGATTATTTTAGTTTACATCTTTAGGATAAATTAAAAAAAAATACCTTGGTTACTGTTATGCCTTTGGTCAATAATCGCTTTTAAAGATTTTTTGTTTGCGAATTAAAAAAGGACTCAAAATTTAAATTTAGCACAGCATTCCATAGAAATATGAAGTAATAATTAACCAAATATATTTTTTCTATAATCCTCTGATTTGTCTAAACATTTTGGTAAAAAAATTATTGCTTTATGTTAAATAATTGTAGAAGTTATGGATTTTTTAATATAATAATATCGCCGAAAGTGGTAGCCTCGGAAACGCCGTTATAACCATATTTTGCTAAATTTTAAAATTCATAACCTAAAACTATTAAAGATAATTTTTTAAAACTTGCTTTAGATTATAAGGATGGTCAAATAAACAAATAAAAAAATTGTCAGCCAAATCTGAGGTGATGGGTGACATTTCATGTTTTTATTGGATGATTTGAAATGGAATGACCCTAATCTGAAGTTCATGCACTAAAGATGTGACTAATACTGCACAGCCAGATATAGTTTTCAATGAAATAATTAGAGATTTTTTAATATTAATCATAAATACAACTTATTTTATTTCGCCAGATACCAAACAATTACTCGGACTTTGGTGATTAGTTCATCAAAAAAATGTTTATCTCACGCTCGACTCTTAAATAATAAAACAAGAGAAACACTCCTAAAGAATAATAAAGTAGTTTTAATTCGAACCTATTTACATCACTTTTTACAATAATAAAATAAATAATATTTGTTTTTTTATATGGTCCCTTTTACATTTTTATATGTATAATTTAACTACAGATCAGATCGTACACTAAGTTCTAACTTAAATTTTTGGTCATTTGTTCAAGTGCCTCTACAACTTCCAACATCAGTGGTCGTTTCTTTTATCATCAAGGCACTTAAGTGTTAAATTGGATAATTCTTGGGCGAAATTAATATTATTTTCTTCCCATGATCCTACCGTTTGGTCAAGTATAGGTTCGATAGATTCTCACACTTTTCTTCAACGTATGTGACCTAAAAATAATGTTTATTTTATTTGAGACAGGTCAAATAAAATTTAATGACTTTGTTCCTATTTAGCTGCCTAACAACAAAAAACGTTTTCAAGGAAAAGTAAAAATGACCCTTGCTTCTTGAAAAGTACTTCTCAAAGTTACAAAATGTTATATTTTAAATTACTTTTTTAACTACTATTGTATTTAATTTAAAAAATATTTGTTTAATGGGTGGTATATGGGCTTTTTATATAATATTAGCATTATGTAGATTTATATAACCATTTTTAGCACTATTTTTTATTTGTTAAATAATTTAAATTGATTTTTAAACCTTTCGAAAATTAATATTCTTATTTGTCAAATGAATCTGGTGATTTAAACTAACGAAACATTCATTTTGCTTTTTAACACAGTTATTTAAAACAAATAGTAAACAGATACTTGGCAAAAAAATAGATAATTTGGAAACCAAAGAAGTGAATCGGTAAAATATTGATTATTTCTTTTATTAAGTTTAAATGTAATTGTTTTAAATAATTTAAAACCACACTAAATAAATCATAAATATGTATAAAAAAACCCGTTTACTTACCAGATCAGCACCTTGTCGGTTGTAATCAAGAGGTGGCAATGATGTTAATAACTCAAGAAGTACAACACCAAAACTAAATGTGTCCAGTTTAATGGAAATATCTCCCCTATGATATTCTGGAGACATATATGCTGAGGTACCATTTAGAGCAGTCTGTGTGTCGGTTTTCTGGCTTGGAAGTAATTTTACAATTCCAAAGTCGCAAAGCTGCAAGCGTTAAAAAAAAGGATATGAATTTGAACCCATTTTCTTATAAGTATTCTGTACTTTTAACAATACTGCAAATCATATAACTTTGCAATAACGATTTATGAAAAACATATACATGGCGTTTTAAAAACATGGGACAAAGCATATTAGGTGATTCCTTGACCAAAAATATTATATAAACGTAGCTTCAATACGGCCCCGTTTTTAAGATGGTGCCGGATGGGAAAGGAATATTTTTAGAAATTGGATTTGCCTTTTTTTAATTGATTTTCGAGTTAATGAAAGTTGTTACAGTTGGAACACTGACTGATATACACCTTCCAACGTTAAACTTTGGTTACTATTATGGACCAATGTTTTGGTTTTGTTTTTTTACCATTATTTCGTCATAGCTTTTTTGGTATTAATATTATTGACAATTTCGTACATAGTTCTGCTTAGTTCGACATAAAAAGGTACTCTTAAATTAACATGATAAACTAAGGGTTTTCGAGTTATTTTAGTTATAAGCTTGCATGATACAAAAAGAGTCCATTCTTTTTTGGAATAGATCCATTTAATCTTGGTTCTACTTATTTTTATACAGTACTAAATACGGTTGAATCATACTCAAAACTTCTACTATGCTTTTTGATACTGGCCTGCACCCATCATATGAACGTCCCATCTACCTTGGTAACTTTTCTCCATTGTTTTTATATCTTGATGAAAGCGTTCTCCTTGTTTTTCGCTAAGATTCCCTAAATTATTTATTTATTTATAATACAACTACCCAGACAGAGTTTTCCAATTATAGGGTAGGAAATTCGACATAAATAGTTACAGACAGATAATATTAATAATAAAAATACAGTGTTTAACAATAGTTACCATAAGATAAACAAAGAACAGTTCTCAAATATACACACTTTGTAGATTATAATCACTTTTCTTTCATATTTTAAGACCAGAAATAATCAATTAACATTTAAATAAATGCTTCGTAATTTAAATAAACTATAAGAAAAAATATCAAGATCATGCTTTCTTTTTTCATAGTTTCTACACATTACATGAATTGGCGAAAACATAAGTAGGTTTGTTCGTGGAACTGGCAAATAAAAAAGGAATGACTAATGCGAGTCTGTAAGGACGGCACGTGAAATTTAATTTTACTTAAAATATCAGGACAATCTATTTTATTGTTTAATAATTTATGAAGAAAAATAATTGAAGAATATTCTCTACGTCTTGAAAGAGTCACTAAGTTAAATCTATTTAACAAAACATCATTTGGAAATCCAGTAAGTGGATAAGTACCATCCAGTTTAAACCAAAGATATTTAGCAAAACGTCTCTGAATCTTTTCTAAGCTACTAGAATGAACTTCATAGGCCGGGTACCAAATAAGAGAGCCATACTCCCTTAGAACGCACAAAGGCATTAAACAGGACAATTAACGACTTTATATCACTAAAGTCCCTTGAATTACGCAAAATAAAGCCCAAGCTTCTATAAGAACTTAACACAATTTCATTAATATGATTTACAAAAGACAACTTAGAATCAAAAGTGATTCCCAAATCCTTAAAGTGAGAGCATTTTTGCAGTTCAGTTTTGTTCATTTTATAAGGAAAATTAATCGGTGTCATTTTCCGAGTAAACGTCATCGTACAACATTTTTTTATATTTAAAGGCAGCTTATTTTCATCACACCACCGACTTAAAGTAACCGCGTCATCCTGCAGACTCACACAATCCTCCCAAGAGTCAATTTGACAATATATTTTTAAATCATCAGCGTAAAGAAGTTTATTGGATTTAATATGTTTGGTGATGTCATTCACAAAGATGTTGAAAAATAAAGGTCCAAGGACTGAACCTTGCGGCACTCCGGAAGTAGCACGTATGTTAAAAGACTGAAAGCCACGGTACTGTACTGTCAGTTGCCTATTAATTAAATATGATTTTATAAAAAGTAGTAAATTATTATTCAGACCAAAGCTATGCAACTTTGCAAGCAAAATACCATGGTCGAGCTGGTCAAACGCCTTAGAGAAATCTGTATAAATAACATCAACCTGACCACCACAATCCAGACGTTATGTTGAAAGTGGTCTACATGACTAAGTAGTGTACTTTTATGCGCATATTACAACTTAAATTTTTAAAGTTAACAAGAATTTAACTAATTTTTTGTAGTTATTAGCCTTGTAGTTTCCAACAAATTTTTCTGCAACTTCTACAAAAGATTTCCACGCAAGTCGTTCTATTTTTGTCATAGAATCTTTAAAATTTGTAGAATTTTTAATTAATCGATGTATTTGAGGTCCATTAAAAATTCCTGCGTTTAATTCTTATTACTTAATTCAGGAAATGTCTGAGAAATGAACTTCAAACATCAACCATTTTTGTCCAGAGCTTTAACAAATTATTTCGTGAGCCCTAACTCTATGTGCAAAGGTGGAAGAATGATTTTTTCACGGGAAACCAAAGGTCGATTTATGTCATTTTTTTCACCAACAACAAGAACATCTCTCACAGGCCAAATTTTTTGGGTCGACTGTCCCAGCAACAATGCAACATTATTTTCTGTAAAAGAACTGAAATAACCTCATATTCTTCCCTTATAGATGTAAGTGGGCAAGTGGAATAGAAGCATGTCTATTGCCATTATGTAAAAGAACTGCTTTGCGTCGTACAAAATGGGACGAAATATATAATTCGTTCCTTTTCATACCACGAAAGTTAAAAATTAAAATATCTCGAAGACCGTTAAATTTATCCAGTTAAATTAAGAGTACCTTTTTATGTAGAATTCAGCAGAGAATAGGTACAACATACCAAATTATTAAAAACATAAATATTAAAAAGTTATGGCCAAATAACAGTAAAAAAAATTGTCCGAAACTACACTACTGGTTCATAATAGTGACAAAGTGTATTTCGCTCAGTGTCCTAACTGCACAAAGTTTCATATAAATCAAAAAAAAAATCCAATTAAGCATACACATGAACCAATGATCGGGAATTTATCTGTTTGGAATATTGTTAAATCTGCAAAATATTATCCATATAAAATCAAACTAGTCCATGAATTATCTGAAGATGACTTCGATTGCAGAGCTGGATATTTTTGAGATAGTGCTATGGCAATCCGGATTTTTCGAAAAATATCCCTTTTTTGGATGAAATCACATTTTTTCTATCTGGACCAACTGGATGCAAACATGTCATACACAGCACCCGCAGAAAATTAACGTCTGAGTGGGAATAGTTCGAAATCGCCCTTACAACCTTTTTGTTTTTTTCATAAGTATCAAGTAACTACAAATAACAAGAAATACATTCGCCCTGTGCGCTTTGTCCACCGTTTTATAAAAATATTGTTAAAATTTGTAGTGGGAATCATTCCCCAAGTGACAATAATTTTTGATCACATTGGCAACACTGTCATATGTAATCTTCTACATGGTAATCATAGTAACCTGATATACTTCAAAAAACAATGGTTTACACTGTTGTCATTTAACGTTTTCCCTAAACTTGATTAATTTTAAAATCTCTCACTCCTGCGGACTAAGAGGGAATACATTCGCCCAAAAACAGTTCCTACAGATAAAATTATGATCCAAATTAACAATCATATCTAGTTGCAGTTTAAATTATACTTTCAAAGATAATTAAATTTCTTGTCGTTGCATACGATAAAAATAAGCAAAAAGATTTATTTTTAAAGAATTTTTTTTTCTAAAAAGACATATTTCTTTCACACAGTTTCTTTTTATTAAATTTCAAATTTAAATTAACAAAATGAGTAATTTATATATATATATATATATATATATATATATATATATATATATATATATATATATATATATATATATATATATATATATATATATATATATTTATATATACATATATATATATATATAATATATATATATATATATATATATATATATATATATATATATATATATATATATATTAATCAAATCTTTCATTGTGCTGAAGCCAAGTTTTTGACTTAAATAACTTTTGGGCTGATTTTATTTATTTTTTTTTTTTTGAAAATATGCATGTAACCTTTTTTTATAAAGCTTATTAAAAGACAGGTTTTATGGTTTTTTTAATTTTTGAGATTTTTGCGTTTAAATTTTAGGTTTAAATTGTAAATATCTTAAAAACTAATGGAGCTACAAAAAATGTATTATACAAAAATGACGCCTTTTTATAAACCTCGAAATGTTACGATTTTTTCTGGGTAAAAAATCCTTGGAAAAATATTCGAAAAAAAATATTTTTTAAGGGACGCTGGGTGGGGTACATGGCGTAAAACGACTCCCTGGTAAATTTCGGTGAAATTTGGTTGGTTCTGGTTAGTTTTGGTTTACAACATTTTCAACATTTTTATAATTTTTAACATTTTTCAATATTTACATTTTTTTTAAATTCGTTAGTAGTAGTAGTAAGTGGGTTCTGCGACTACCGATGACTTTATCCAACAAACCTGCGGGACCAGTGAAGTAAATGGGAGTTATTTTAGTATAAAGTAATAGTATTTGAATATTTTTGGTGACTTTTGGTCATTTTTCAAAAAAAAAATATAAGTGTTCTAATCGAGAAATGCTTGAATTGACTTTATCTCCTAAACGGTTAGAGATACAACATTTTTTCATAGGATCTTAATTAAAGAGCACCTTAAGTACTATCGATTTCGACTCCAAAATGGACCAGTTAGAGGTAAATAAAAGAGTTATTTTGGTCAATTTCGGTGACCTTGAGAATTTTATCATTAGAAAGTTGGTGATTTTTTGATGGATCTTTATATTATTTACTCTTCCGCATCCAATGCATTCATTTTTGTTCAAATCGGATAATATTTAGAAGGACTTTTAAACATCAACTTTGGATTTTTCTACCGACGGGTATGAAGCGGACAACAGAAAACGATGAGGGGGACAATTCTGTATACGGTAGGCAAGTCAGCGACTCGCGCCGTCGCACTACCCCTCAGATTTTTTCGCAAAAAACCGCATTTTTTGAGATATCGACAAACCGAGTATCGCTATCGCATTTGCACGAGACCCCTAAAACTTAAAAAAAAAAAAAAAAAGGAAAAGAAATTTAATATGCATATATACAGTCGTGGTTAGTTCTGGTTAGTTTGCTTAAGGTTTAATACACGTAAATAATATGATTTTATATTCGAGGTCAAAAATGACGTCCCAAATAATTTAGCTTACTTTTTTGTCAAATTAATTTTTATGTATCTTGTATAGGTATGGAGATATTAACGTTTATTTTTTAGAATTAAAACTTTATTATCCCAAAAACTATTAACGCTACACGAAAGTTTATATGTATTTTTGCAATATCTTCCATTTAGGTTATATAACTTTATTGCGTAAATCCAATACTCTTCGAGTTATAGTAAAAAAACCGTATTTTCGGGATTTTTTTAAGACATGTATGATAAAAATAAAAAAATAAAAAACTATTACCTTTGGTATCTTTTTGAAAATTTTAAGAATCTTGGGATTTAAATAAATACAATTAATTATTTATAAGGAAAAAATCCAAAATTTACGTAAATAAAAAATATTCTTTTATTATTTTGGACTGAATTGTTTGCTCAAAAACACATTTTCATTTATATCTCCTTTACTATTCGTCTTATCGAAAATGTATTTGACCTTCTATATAGACAATATAAAAAGCTTTATTTTATTTAATATAGATTTTTTCGTATTCTTATAGTTTTGAGATATTACCGATTTTCTTTAAAATTTAAAACGTCAATATCTCAAAAACTATAAAAGCTACAATAAAATTTATAACACGAAAATTGTTTATTTCCACAAGGGTTTTAATTTAAGTTATATAAACTTTACGTTTAGATGCAATACTTTTTGTGTTATAATCAAAAAAACGAATTTTCGGGATTTTTTCAAGGTATACCCTGAAAGAAAGCGAAAATTATATTTTTTATTTTTATTTTATGCAAATTTTAGGAAAATTGGGATTTAATTAAAAAAAAATAAATTATTTATAACAAAGAAACTCCAAAAATTAGTAAAAAAAAAAAAAATATATATATTTTTATTTTATTTGGACTGAAATTTGGGGTCAAGATCACATTTTCGTTTAATCTCCTTTTATTTTTTTTATTAAAAATGTTTATAAACCTTTTCCATAGACAATTTAATAATCTTTCTTTCTGTCATATAAATTTTTTTGATTCGTTTATTGTTTTTGAGATATAATATTTTTTTTTTTTAATTCTAATACCTCAAAAACTATAAAAGCTACAAGAAATTTTATGAAACATAAATTGTGTAATTTTACAAGATCTTTAATTTGGGTTATATAACTTTTTCGTCTAAATGCAAATTAGGTGTATATGGTTATGGGTACGCGAAATTAAGCAAGTTTAAAAGTCTAAGGAGGGCCAATTTGATTCACTCGGTATAACGTCGGTGGGAATTTTATTAATTGTTATAAAAATATACATATTCTATAATTTATTCCCTCGATTTTTAAATATAATAAAACAGTAATAAGATTTTATAAATTTTGAATATTTCTAATATAATTATTTTGTGACTCACATAACTATATATAAATATACATTAATCCTATAAATATTTTTTCCATTTGCAATAATTACGACTATAATACATCTTAATTATAATTTTTGTTCATTTGCTATATTTTTGTTTTGTAACACTTTATATAATATTTTTTACAAGTTGTTTTCTTTCCGAACAACGATATATCATGGAGGCACGGGGAGGGGGGGATTTTTCTTGTCACAAAACGAAATAATTTTCAAACATCTATACCTCTGTACACCTAAATTTTCTTAAATCCTTTTAATAAGAAAATTTTAGAAAATGGTTGTATCACGTAAAAATTAAAAAACAATTAAGAATTAAAAAGAGGGGAGGGGATAAAGGACCATATTTACCAAAACATAATTTGTATCACAGTATATGTCCTTATTCTACATGGTTTGTGCCAGATGTACACAAAACATCCTGTATGTAAGATCCACGAAAACATTAAAAACCCCTTGTTTTAGCTTTAAATAATTATTAATATTTTTATTATTTAAATCCATTCTTTAATATGAATCTCTAAGTTTTTAGTGATTTTTCTAATATCTGTATAATGTATAAGCAAGCCTAATTTATTTAATTTTTTAAACATACTGTATAACATTAATAATTGAAAAATAAAATATTCATGCTTGCCAAAAACATAAAAAAATCCAATATAAACCGTCATTTTAATGTAAAAACTTTGTAATACCCTGTATAATGTATTAAAAAGTATAATTTATTTTCCTTTACACACCCTGTATAATTTATGATAAAAAACAGAAAGTAACCATGTATACGAAAACAAATAATAAACCTTCACATAATATCATACATCCTGTATAATTCTGAAATCCCTCTACTTTTGCTAAAATCCATGACTTTTAAAAAATCCTGTATATAATTATCTATTATGTTATAAATTTTTCTTTACTTTAATATACCCGGTATAATATATCAGATAAACCTTCCATTTTAAATACCCTGTGTATAATTTAAATGTTTTAAATAAAAATAATAAGAAAGTAACACGTTTACCGAAACACGCTGTATAATATCATACATCCTACCTGTAGAAGTTTTGGCCCAAACCATTTATAACATCCTGTATAGGACTAAGATTCCACTACTTTTGCCAAAAATACATGACTTTTAAAAAATCCTGTATATAATTATCTATTATGTTATAAATTTTTGTTTACTTTAATACCCTGTATAATATATCAGATAAACCTCCCTTTTTAAATACCCTGTGTATAATTTAAATGTTTTAAATAAAAATAATAAGAAAGTAACACGTTTACCGAAACACGCTGTATAATATTTATATTTAAGAAAATAAAATATTCATGTTTACCAACACACGAATAAAAATCCAGCATTTTAAATCTACAACTTTATAATACCCTGTATAATGTAATAAAAAAATGCCAACTTATTTACCTTTTTACACATACTGTATAATTTGTAATTAAAAAACAAAAAGTAACCAACCAATTTTTGGTGATTTTACTAATACCCTGTATAATGTATAAAATAGTCCAACTTATTTACCTTTTTACACACTCTGTATAATTTATAATTAAAAAACAGAAAGTAACCAACCAATTTTTGATGATTTTTGTAATACCCTGTATAATGTATGGGTAAGCCTAATTTATTTAACTTCTCAAACATACTGTATAATATTTATATTTAAAAAAATAAAATATTCATGTTTTCCAAAACACATATAAAAATCCATCATTTTAAATCTACAACTTTGTAATACCCTGTATAATGTATAAAAAAGTCCAACTTATTTATCTTTTTACACACACTGTATAACTTATATTTAAAAAACAGAAAGTAACCAACCAATTTTTGGTAATTTTTGTAATACCCTGTATAATGTATAGGCAAGCCTAATTTATTTATCTTCTTAAACACACTGTATAATATTTATAATTAAAAAATTAAATCTACAACTTTGTAATACCCTGTATAATGTATGAAAAATGCCAACTTATTTACCTTTTTACACATACTGTATAATTTGTAATTAAAAAACAAAAAGTAACCGACCAATTTTTGGTGATTTTACTAATACCCTGTATAATGTATAAAATAGTCCAACTTATTTACCTTTTTACACACTCTGTATAATTTATAATTAAAAAACAGATAGTAACCAACCAATTTTTGATGATTTTTGCAATACCCTGTATAATATTTATATTTGAAAAAATAAAATATTCATGTTTGCCAACACACGTATAAAAATCCAGCATTTTAAATCTACAACTTGATAATACCCTGTATAATGTATAAAAAAAGGCCAACTTATTTACCTTTTTACGCATACTGTATAATTTATAATTAAAAAACAAAAAGTAACCAACCAATTTTTGGTGATTTTTATAATACCCTGTATAATGTATAAAATAGTCAAACTTATTTACCTTTTTACACACTCTGTATAATTAATAATCAAAAAACAAAAAGTAACCAACAAATTTTTGATGATTTTTGTAATACCCTGTATAATGTATGGGTAAGCCTAATTTATTTAACTTCTCAAACACACTGTATAATATTTATATTTGAAAAAATACAATATTCATGTTTGCCAACACACGTATAAAAACCCCGCATTTTAAATCTACAACTTTGTAATACCCTGTATAATGTATAAAAAAGTCCCACTTATTTACCTTTTTACACACACTGTATAATTTATAATTAAAAAACAGAAAGTAACCAACCAATTTTTAGTGATTTTTGCAATACCCTGTATAATGAAAAGGCAAGCCTAATTTATTTAACTTCTCAAACACACTGTATAAGATTTATAATTGGAAAACTAAAATATGTATGTATGCTAAAACACAATAAAAACCAGCATTTTTAATCTACAACTATGTAATACCCTGTATAATGTATAAAAAGTCCAACTTGTTTACCTTTTTACACACACTGAGAACATGGCAAGCCTAATTTATTTAACTTCTCAAACACACTGTATAATATTTATAATTGAAAAAATAAAATATTCATGTTTCCCTGAAACACATATAAAAATCCAGCATTTTTATTCTATAACTATGTAATACCCTGTATAATGTAAAAAAAAGTTCAACCTATTTACCTTTTACACACACTGTATAATTACTAATTAAAAAACGAAAAATAACCGTGTTTGCGAAAAAGATAAACCCCATAATATCATACATCCTGTATAATACACAAATCTCTCCACTTTTACTAAAAAACATGACTTTTAAAAAATCCTCGTTAATTAAAATACCCTGTATAATACATAAAAGATTCTTATTTTTTTACTTTTTAAATACCCTGTATATTATAAATATTTAAAAAGAAATACCGCAGAGTACCATGTACCAGGTACCAAAACCTAATTTGTACCACAGTATGTGTCCTAACATCCTGTATATAAGATCCATAAGAGCACTAAATTTACCTTGTATTACATATTATTAAATTTTAAAAAATCCCGTTGTTATTATGAATCTCCAACTTTTTGGTGATTTTTGTAATACCCTGTATAATATATAAGCAAGCCTAATTTATTTAACTTTTTAAACACACTGTATAATATTTATATTTATTAAAAAAATAAAATATTCATGTTTGTCAAAACACATATAAAAATTAAGAATTTTCAATCTACAACTTTTTAATATTGTGTATTATGTAAAAAAATAATAAACCCTCGCATAATATCATACATCCTGTATAATACTAAAATCTCCCCACTTTTGCTAAAAAAACATGACTTTTAAAAAATCCTCGTTTTTTAAAATACCCTGTATAATATATAAAATACACTTATTTATTTACTTTTTTAAATACCCTGTATATTATAAATATTTAAAAATAAAAACCGGGAGAGTACCATGTACCATGTCGAAAACCTAATTTGTACCACAGTATGTTTCTAACCCTACATGTTTTGGGCCAGATTACCCAAAACATCCTGTATATTAAATCCATAAAAGCACAAAACCCCCTTGTTTTAGCAATAAATTTTTAAATGTTTAAAAATCCCGTCCTTATTCTAAATCTCTAATTTTTGTAATACTCTGTATATAGTGTAAGCAAACGAAGTGTTAAATACCGCTAGGCATTCCAAGATTTTATTGGTTAGAACAAGAATCGTGAATTAAATTTAATACGTCTAGTCGGTCATGGTTAGTTTTGGTTAGCAAAGCGGCTTTTTATTTTCCCCAATTATATTTCAGATATGAAAATGTGGGGACGTATTAAATTTAATTCACGATTCTTGTTCTAACCAATAAAATCTTGGAATGCCTAGCGGTCTTTAACGCTTCGTGTAAGCAAGCCTAATATATTTAACTTCTCAAACACACTGTATAATATTTATAATTCAAAAAATAAAATATTCATGTTTGCCAAAACACATATAAAAATCCACCATTTTAAATCTACAACTTTGTAATACCCTGTATAATATATGAAAAAGTGCAACTTATTTACCCTTTTACACACACTGTATAATTACTAATTAAAAAACGGAAAATAACCGTGTTTGCAAAAACAAAAATAATAAACCCTCGTATAATATCATACATCCTGTATAATACTAAAATCTCTCCACTTTTGTTAAAAAAATATGACTTTTAAAAATCCTCGTTTAATAAAAATAATTCCTGTATAATACATAAAATACACTTATTATAAATATCAAATAAATAATTAAAAACCGGAAAGCAACCGTGTTTGTAAAAAAAATAATAAACCCTCGGATAATATCATACATCCTGCATCTCAGACAAGTCGGTAGAGCAAGCAAGCGACAATGTCGCGTCGTGTCGCATCGCGTCGCGCCGCGTCTCTCTAGTGGGCGAGAGGCGGAGAGTACCATATACCAAGTACCAACACCCGCCGTGTAATATCATATAGATCATCCTAACACTAGAGGTTTTGATAGCCGCAGGGCATTTTACGCAAAAATTTATCAATTTTGATCGTTCCTCGTAAATGTCCCTTGCAGACTTTCTTAGCGAGATTTTGTACTAAAATACGGCACAGTTTCGCGTAAAATTGTGCATAGGGTCTTGAAAAATTCCAAATTTTCCGATCCAAGTATAATTTTCCACCTGTAAACCGTATTTTTTTAGATATTACGAAAAATAAAATCCAACTGACAGATCGTTTTTTCTCGATAATTTTTGAATGTGCCTCGTATAAATTCAGCGCGGGGGTTAAAAAACACTATCGGAACCGGAGGTCATGGCCCACTTATGCGAATTCAATAGATGAAAAAAGTCGCGATTTTTGGGCAAATATGTGTAATTTTTTTTTAAACCGTGTTTTTTACCCATTTCCAAATGTCGTAGAAAAAAATGGTAAATACATTCTTGAAAGGCAATTAGACGATCTAAATGATGGCGCAAAGGTTATTTAATTAAATTTAAAAACAAAGCGGCAATCTACGATCAAAGTCGACACTTTTTGCGTGAATTTTAAAAATTCATATCTCCGAAAGTATTTACTTAAACGACTTGAATTTTGAATATGTTTTAAAGCAAATATAGGACAATATGCCAGAAATTATTTTAGGATTTTAGCTTTAATAGTTTTTCCGTAACAAAAAATAATGTGTAAAAATGTCCGTTTTTTTCGAAAAAATCGAAAATTTTCAAGCCTGATAAACACCCGTAAAAATAGTACGACAAGCTGTATATCTATAATTATAGAGTTTGTTGCAAGGAATACGGTGACATATTCCTTTTCTCGATTCGAGGCCACATTTTCGAGAAAAAAATTAAAAACATGCCAAAATGGGACGAAAACGTGACATGATTTTTATTTTAAAAAATTTCTACTAGATGAAGGCACTTTTTAAACAGAGGACCATTTGGGCACTTTGTGTCCTAAAGTTGGTCTTTCATAATTTACCGACCGCAAGTCGATCGGAGGTACCGTTTTCGAGCTACAGATGCACAAAGTTGGTTAATTTTTCGTTGAAAATCGTCGATAAAATGTTTCCTATTTATCGGATCGCGCCCCAAATCAATAGGGTTCTGAACCGTACCAATTCTGACGTGTGTGTAAAATTTCGTTTTGATAAATTAAAACCCTGGACAGATAATGGATGACACATTTTTTGCTAAATCCTGTATTTATCTATCTTCAATTGTTTTCGAGTTATTTTGACATGTGCCCCATTAAGTGCCCCAATTTTTCGGAAAATTTCAACTATCTATCTATTACCGTTTTTTTACTATGAATTTTTTTCCATCCAAAAGCAAAAAGCAACACCAACCTACCGGAAACGTTGGATGAGTCCTATATATACATACATTCGCTGAATGCGAATGTATAATAAAAGGCAGTTAGCAAGCACCTTTATGCATTGTTCCTTGACTTAATTTTCTTGCTGGCCGGCGCACACAAGCGAAATTCGGGGAAAACCCGGCCATAAATCGGAAATACCAACTTCGCAATTAAGGCCTATTCTGAGTATAATTTCATTATCTAGTTACCTGGGTATAATAAACAATCACGCTTTTACTTTTAGTCTTGTCACTTGCAGAAATATTTTAGTTGAAAGCTGATGTTCGTGGAGACTATTTCATTGTGATAATTTCAATTCTTCACTTTTTGCTAAAGTAAAAGTATGATTTCCCGTAATTTCCCGCATTTAAATTAGCTTTAAATTATTGTTTAATAAGTCCTTTGTAAGATCCCATCTTAAGTTGCTGCGATAATTTGCGACCTTGACGAGAAAATATTTTTAAAGATTTATGGTCTGGGTCCAAATTCGTATAAAATGTAGGTCCCAAACGGAACAAATAATTTTCTCCTACTAACTTAAAGAATAAATCAATTTTTATAAAATAAAACATTATTTTATAGAAAATTAAATACAGAAATAAAAAAATTGCCATATGGGTTTAAAATTCAATATGGCGACCAATTTTAAATGGCGAAATCTTATTAAAATATATTGTTTTAATTGCATTGAACTAAGAATTAAAGAAACAGTTTTAACAATCATTCATGTAGTTTCAAAATATAAATTATAATCCAAACAGCTATTGATAATGTAGTTTTTAGAATTAACATTCAATTCTTCAAGCTACGGTCTCAATTTTGGAAGATTTTTCTAATGTAATTTGAAGTACCATTGATTGCAAAGTATAATCTGTACAAATATTATAAAGAGGAAAGATTTGATTGTTTGTTT
>JAHBCN010010370.1:0-32057 GCA_019359885.1 Listronotus oregonensis | reverse complement strand
AAAATTACTTTTGGCCTTTGATTGAATAACTTAGGAAAAGGGATTTTGGAAATTTAAGAAACCAAAAAAAGGTGAAAGATTAATTTTATCCTTTTCGTTTTTTCCCTTTTTTTTAAAACCATAAAAAATTTAAAAAAAAAAAACTAAATTTTTTACGAATTAAAAGTAATAAAACAATACTTTTAAAAAAAAAACCGGTTTTTAAATTTGTTTAAGCCCAAAAAAAATGTGCATTTTCCCCACCTCTAAAAAGGCGTGTGCTCCAGGGGTTTAAAAATAATACGACTTAAACAAAACCCCCCCCATTTAGGTTGGGTTAGTCACCAGACAGCCCCCAAAACTGGCCCAATTTTAAACCCCCAAATCCCATTTTAAATCTTCGGTTGAAAATTTCCGCCACACGGTTTATTTAATTTTTAAAAAATTTTCTTGCCCCGGTTTTCCCTTAATTTTTGATTTTGCATTTTGGTTTATATAAAATTTGGAAAAAATCGTTAATTATCGAAAAAAAAAACCTAAAAAAAGATTAGCTTTAATAATATAATGTTACACGAAATCACTTTTTTCCCTTTTTTTTTGGGGGAAATTTTTACCCAAAAAAAAAACTTTTTTAATAAAAACGTTTTTAACATTTTACTGTTATTCTAATTATATTATTACAAATTTTTTTAATTAAATAGCCAATAAGCTTAAAAATATTAACCGTTTTGTTTTTTTTAATTTTTTAAAAATTAGGAAACCAAAATTGATTTTAGTAGGTAATTTTGGCAATCGGAAAAAAAATTTTTTTTGAAAATTTATTATAATGTAGTACAAATTGTAGTAATAAAAAAAGTTTTAAAATAAAAAAAAATTTTTATTCCTTTTTTAGTATTTATAATTTTTTTAAGGGCCAAATTATATTTTTGCTCGCTTAGACCGGGACTCAAAAATCTTACAGCCCGGTGGGTTAGTATTTAAAAATTTTATTTACGGTTTAAACGAGATCTAAGGGCTTTAAGTTGTTAGAAAAAAAATTTAAATATCCAAAAAATGGGGGAATTTTTAAACCCATACAAAAAAAATCAATATTGTTATTAATTACCCACCTAATTAGTAAGTTTATTAAACTCCTTTTTTGGGGGCAGGAAAAAAACCCCCACAAAAATTTGTTATTTTTATTTCTTTAAAATTTCATTATTTTTTGGGAAAACCCTTTAGCAAAAAAAATTGGGATGTTTTCTTTTAAAAATTTGGAAATTAAAATCTAAAATATAACTACTTCGTTAAACGCTTTTTTTAAAAAAAAATTATAATTTTTTTTTTCCCTATAAAAAATGAACTCCTTTTTACGTTTGAGTGTTGTAAAATGTTGTCAGATTTTTTTAATAATTTGTTATTATTAAAGGTTGTTTTTTAGAAAAAACTAACCAGAACTAACAAACAACAACTTTAAACTATTACCTAGTTCTGGTTAGGTCCTAGTTAGTTCCGGTTGGTTTTCCTCGTTAAATGTAAATTTTCTTTATTATAAATGCGCCGTTCTGGTCCGTCATGATTAGTGCTGGTTAGTTAAAGCGGCTTTTTATTTTCCTAATTATATTTGTAACTGGCTTGAATTTCAAATATTTTTGATTTAATAAAATTATCCTTAGGTAATGGCAAAGCTTTTTATTATAAACTAATATTTCCGTTTAGCAACACTGTAAACCTCTTGAAGCGGTGCATGTATTTATTACATATAAATCGTAAATGGTTCAAATAAAATGTCAAACAATGACCAATTTATAGAATTTTTATTGTGCTTTTCTTGGTAAAAACCACTTTATCCGCATTTTTTTGTCTTAAATAGTAATATTTAAAGTATATTTTACATTGCAATTTTAAAAATCGTCCATTACCGTGGGTGATTTTCGTTACCAGACCCAAAATGTAATATGTAAGTAGTTATTCATGCACTTCATTATTAGCATTCCTTGTAAATTTAATCCATTTCTGCCTCAAAATCTTTAATAATGTTATTGCAAGAACGAGATTTACACTTCTTACAACATTTTAGGCCTTCTTTCACACAAGTACATGTTGGAAATTCAATTTTGGGTTGACATAAAGCCTTTTGCACTACGTATTATGGCAGCAGCTCTTAATAAAGTTTAAATTTTGGACATTTCTTTAAGAAGCAAAAGCTTATGTTATTATAAAATGGATTATATACGATTTTAGAAATTTATTTTTTGTTGTTGTATGTTTTTGTAATGTAAACTCGGAAACAATGCATTTGTTGACAATTTTGTGTATGTTACCGATGACAAATGTAGAGAGCGAGAGATGCTTCCCTACATTAAATAGAATAAGGACATTTACTTACGCAACACAATGGGGGAAGGTAGACTCTCTGCGTTGGCCATGTTAAGTATTGAAAAGGTCGTTATAAATAATATTGTAAATTACAATGAAGAAGTAATCAATCATTTTGCAAGTGCCAAAGACAGAACTATTAAACTAAAATTTATAACTATTTAGGTAAGCTAAGTAACTCTTTTTATTTTTTATCATATAAATATGCTTATTTTTAACCTATAAGTTGTCATACCTCTGGCATAGCGATATTACTTACTGTCGGGTGTGAGATTTTTTTTTAGAATATGTTGTGCAATTTTTCTGTTTAAAGAGATGTCGATGCATATTATTTGTTATATCTTTATGTTTCCTAATAAATAGAAATATAATTTTTTAAATAAAATAATCTTGCTAAAACATTTATTTTTAAATTTTCTTTCTTGTTTTTTCTTTGTAGTAAACGTCTGTGTAAATAAATGCCTAAAATTGTTTTTTTTTAACAAAAATCAGTTAAGCCATATGCATATGAAATTTTAACTAATGACCTCTCCGAAAGATTGACCACAAGCCGCCACTGCTTGGGACCGTCACCAGGAAAGAAATAAAAGTATCTATTTCTTCGGGGCAGAAGCCAGACATACTTATACACAAGAGCGACAAGTCTTCGACAGATCGTCGATGAGTAAAAAGAAGAGGATTTCTTGTGAGAGTGGGTCATTCATAACAGGCAAACAGGGTTAAATAATGAACTGAAAAAAAATATAGTCCACAATTGCAAAGAGCGTAAAATAGCTTTTAATAAAGGGAACATATTTTTTGAATAACTTTATAATTTGGAAAACCAGACGACGCCAAAATATACATCTGTCTGGTAATTCCAACCGTAACTTAACTGTAAAATTTATGCGTTATTGCATATGAATACACAATTTAATTACTTATTAGCAGAAAACTCGATCTTGAAATTTCCAGTTGACCACATTAGATGTTGTTTATCAACGTAAATGAATTATTTTCTATCAGACTTTGTCATTAACAAAAACTCTATGACGAGATCTCAAGCCAATCCCAAATTTTATGAAAAGTAAATTTTTTACGAATAAATTTACGTAAAAAGGTGTTAACTTTCCTTCAATGTTTATAAATATGTGATTGTGTTGAATACGCACGTGACCTAAATGACTTAAAAGTGAGAGTGTGAAAAAATACAAATAACCTTTAATATATTTTTTTCCCACCATCGATAGGTAAGTAGCTAAACACATTTTTATGGTAAATAGGCAAGCGACAAATACTTCTTAATTTGCAAGGTAGTGACCATACCTTGAAGTCCATTCGAGAAGGTTGTTTCCTGCGAAAAATAGTTAGAAGGCTTTGAAAAATATGAACGATAGCTCATTCGACGCGAAATGCCAATCTGAGAAAGGCATTTTGAGGATTTTTTCTGGCAATAAAAATTGCAGTTGTTATTAACAATTTAAACAAAAGCCATTTTGAATTTTGTTGATAACTTACAAACCATAAAAGATACCAATTGCAGAAACATCCTTCAAGAAAAGAAAATCTCAGATAAACAAGTCTTAACTTTCGGAGTTCTATTTTCATTATTTATGATTTTAATTTAACGTTGAAAATGGGCCTCCGTGCGACATATTTGGTTGCGCGCTAGGCGTCAATACCGAGTACGTCACAGTGAATAATTTTTCCTACGAGCGTGCGGAAAAGTCCACTTTTCCGCACGCATTTGAGTGCGCAAAGTTGCACTTTTTCGCACGGCATGCGGAAATGTGAACTTTTCTGCACGCCATGCGGAAAAGTAAAACTACTCTAAAATCTTACAGGTAAGCAAGATTTATATGTATTTTAGTAATTTTAGGCTATTTCATGCAATATACGAAGCCATTGCAAGTTTTAGTTTATTCTCTTTTTTGTTTGTTACTTCGTAATTTTCAATATTTTAACTAAAACACAAAAAAAAACATTTTTTAATTACCCTGTATAATAATAATAAATAATTATGACAAGTCAAGCAACAATATGTAATTTTGGTGATTTTAACACATGTCAGATTTTTTCTTCGTTTCCATATGAACAAGTAATTGCACAAATGAATTTCAATACAAACAAGCATTTTTAATGAAAATGCGTCATAGTATCTTTTTTTAATTAAATAAAAATACGACAAAAATAATTATTTAAAATGAGTAGTTCCGATGAGGAGCTACCAGATTCTGCATGCAGCAAATACCGTAAGTTTGAATTTATTACCAGCAAAATCTCGTGAAAAATATGAGAATCAATATAGTCATTTGGAAAACTGGTGCTCCAGCAAGGGGACAAAAAGTATTAAAGAAGAAGTGTTCTTGACCTATTTTGCGGATTTGCAAAAAACATATAAACCTAATACTTTATGGAGTAAGTACTTTATGTTAAAATGTGTCCTCAAAGTGAAAAGAAACCTTGATTTAAGTTCATATTTTAAGCTAACATCACTACTTAAACACCAAAACGTGGGATACCGTCCAAAAAAATCAAAAACTTTTAGCAAAGAAGAAGTTTCAAGATTCATGAAAGAAGCACCTGATAATATTTACCTTCTAATAACAGTTGCTACAATTTTTGGATTAGCCGGTGCTTGTAGGAGATGAACTTATAAAAATAATGATTGATGACATACAGGATAATGAAAATTTGATAGTGGTGAAAATTCCTGACAGTAAAAATAACACTTTCAGAATCTTTGTAGTGTCCGATGAAACAAATAACGGACTTTATCTGCAATTGTACCGTAAATATGCAAATTTGGAAAACCACATACCCCACACAGACGTTTTTGTCCAGTATAAACAAGGAGCATGCAGTACGCAATTGTGGGAATAAATTCAATAGGTAAAATGCCTTCAGAATTGCTGCATACCTTAAATTAAATAATCAGAAAGTACACTGGACATAGTTTTCATCGATCCTCTGCGACTATGTTAGCGGATTCTGGAGAAGGAATTACCAATGTCAAGCGACTTGGGGGCTGGAAATCAACGGCTGTAGCTGAGAGCTACATTGATGAATCCACAAATCAGAAAAAGGATATTCGAATAAAATATTGACCATGAACAACTCCCTCCTGAGCTAAGTCAACCTTCATCAAGCCGTACAATAAGCGCTTCCATAAGCCACCCGCTAAATGAAATTACAGGTTCTGCAATTAATTTACAATATGCTAATAACTGTTCTTTTGTTGTAAATGTTATCAATAAATAATTCCCATTTATAAATGTGTTGTAGTATTCTTTCAGATTAAACATAATTTAAAAAATAATCATTGCTTTAATATTGGTATTATCTGACGCTCGTAGGAAAAATTTTGTTCCTAACGCTTGCGCAAAGTGACTTTTCCGCACGCGACTGCCGTTGCCCGACCGACGCTAAGCGGAGTTCGGGCAAGCAGTCGTAAAAGTATCACTTTGCGCACCTGTTAGGAAAATAAGTATTTTGAAGGGTATTAAATACTAATTGAAGAAAAAAATATGGTGGATTCAGAAAACTTTAAAGAATTTATTCCCGTTAAAAATTTAACTAAAACTTAATTTTTCAACAAATTGGAAAATTATTAACAAAATCGTTTTGAACTTTTGTCTTTATTGTACATTAAAAAAAAATGTTTAATGAATAGTTGAATACATTTTTAAAAAATTAATGCTTTGTTTATATTAATTTTATAACTTGGACAATATTGCTCTAATTTTTTGTCAAAGTTAAAAAACTATTATACACAATAAATTTAAAAAATTTAAACTTTTAGGGCATTATTTTGTTAAATATGTATACAAGAAGGGCTTTACGAAGCAAACATTTATACGACAATTATTTAAGCATTTTTTTTTAAAAAAAAGAAAAAATTAAAATTTTTTTTTTTTAAAAAAAACTAATTAATTTTTAACGGGAAAAATTTTTTCATACTGAGCACGTTTGTCCCTTTTTTTAAAAAGGCTGACAGTCATATAATAACAGATATTTTTTTAAAAATAACTTTGCCCCGTTTTGGAAACTATAATTTTAATTAAGCAATAGCCCCGAAAAAAAAAATAAAGCTGTAACAAAAACTGCCCTATTGCCCTTTGGAGCAATTCTAAGGTTTTTTTGGGTCCGAAAAAAAATTTTTTAAAAAAGGGGGGAAAAAAAATTTCCCCCCCAAAAGGGCCCCAAAATGAGTTTCCCGCAAAACCCCCAAAAAAAAATGGGAAATTTTGTTTTAAAAAAAAAAACGAAATCCCTTGTAGTTTACAAAATGGTTTTATAATTTTTTTAAAAAAATTTTTAAAAAAAACGAAACCCAAAATCCCTTCATTTTAGTCCCCTTTCCCAAAACCCTAGCTTCATGGTTTACTTATAAGCGGGGGACGAATTGTTTTTTCCCCCAAATTGTACATTTTTTCATTAAATTTTTTTAATAAAAAAATCCCCATATTCAGAATTTTTTATTTTTGTTTCAAAATTTTTAAAAAAAAATAAAAATTTTTTAAAAGTAAGTGGTCAATTTTTTTAAAAAATTTTTAAAAAAATTTTTTTTAATTTTCAAAAAACCCCTTCAAGTGTTAATTTCAGTTTCCTTAATTTGGTTTTGAAAAAAATTTTGATTTCTTTTTTCCCTTTGCTTTCCCCCAATTTTTTCCGTTTTAAAGTCATTTAAAAAATTTGGTAAAAAAAATTTTGAAAAATTTAAGCGTTAATTTTTTTAATTTTAAAACAATTTTCAAATTTTAAATTTTAACAGTTAAATTTTTTTTAAAAAAAATTTTTTTTTTCACAAACCGAGAAAAAAATTTTTTTTTTTAAAAAAAATTAAATCAAAAATTTTTGGGACCAGCGTTTTCGGGGGATTAAGACCTTTTCTACCTTTATAATTTAAATTATTTTTTCAATTTTTTATTTTTTTGTTTTATATAAAAAAATAAACCCCCATTTTTAAAAAAAGGGGTTTTTACCTAAAACGTAATTATCAAAAAAAAATTTTTTAAAAAAAATTTATTTTTTTTAAAACCGAAAGAAAACCAATTTAATTTTAAAAAAAATTTTTGGGTTTTTCCTAAATTTAAAGTTTGCATTTTTTAAATTTTCTTTTTGGGGAAAAAAACTTTAAAATTGGTTTTTTTTTAAAAATTTTTGGGGGTTACCTTTTTGGGTTAGCAAAAACTTTTTTTTACGGCTTTTTTTTTGGGAATTTTTTTTTGGTTACGTTTTTTTAATTTTTTAATAAATTTTTTTTGGAGTTTTTGGTTTCGGATTTTTAAACACTAAAAAGCAAAAAATCCCCAAAACCCTTCTAAGTTTAAAAACCCAAAAAAAATCAACCTTTATTTTTTATTTTAAAAAAATTTATTAAAAAAATTTCAATTAGACCCAAAAAATTCATTTAAAAAAGACAAAAATATAAAATAATTAAAAATTTAATTTTTATTTATAATATTAATTTTAAATTATAAATTAATATATTATTAATTTAAAATTTATTAAAATTTTAAAAAATTTTTTTTTTATATTATATTTTAAATATATTTTTAAATATTAAATTTTTTTTTTTAATTTTTTATTAATATTAAAAATTTTATATATTATTAATTTAAAATTAAATAATTTATTTAATTTTTTTTTTTTTAATATTAAATAAATTATAATTAAAATAAATTTTTAAAAAAAATTTTTAAAAAATTTAAAAATTTTTAAAAAAACTTAAAAAATTTTTTTTTTTTTTTTTCCCCAAAAAAGTAAATTTTTTAATTTTTTTTCCTGAAAACTTTTTTTTAAAATTGTTAAAAGGGGAAAATTTTAAAAATTTTTTTGGGGGGTTTTTCCCCGGGGGTTTTGGGGAAAAATTTTTGGGGGGAAAATTTCTTTTTTCCTATCAAATTGAAAATCAAACTTATTTAAAATTTCCCCTTTTTTGGGGTTTTATTTTTCAAGTTGGAAAAAAATTAAAACCCTTTTAAAAAATTATTTTTATTTTATTTTAAACATTTTTTAAAAATTTTTTTAAACCCGGGAAATATAAAAAAATTTTTTTGAAAATGGTTTGTTTAAATTTTTTAAAAATTTTTTAAAAAAAATTAAAAAAAATTTTTTTGGTTTTAAAAAATTTTTTTTAAAAACAAAATTTTTAAAAAAAGAAAATTTAAAAGAGGTTTTTTTTTGAAGTTTGAGGGGGAAAAAAAATTTGAAAAAAACGTTTACAAATTTTTCAATTTATCAGCCCCAAAAAAATATTCAAATTTGGCAAATTTCGGTTGGGTTTTTGCAATTTAATTTAAATCGGGGGCACCAAATTTTATTATTCCCAGGAATTAGTTAAGGGGAATTACCCCCCCGGGGCCAGCCCTTTACAGATCAAAGTATAGTAAAATTTAAATTTTTTAAATTATCCTCAAAAAAAAAAAAAAAATTTTTTTCCTTAAAACTCGAATTCATTAAAAAATTTTTTTGGAAATACAATAATTTAAAATCAATTTTGTTATTCCGAATATTAAATTTTTAAAAAAAATATAAAAATAAAAAAAAATCTGAATACTTTTAAAAAAAAATTTTTTTAAAAAAAACATTTTCTAAAAAAGGTATTATTTTTATTTAAAAAATCTAAAAGGGCCATATGTTTTAAAAAACAACCTTTTTTTCACAATTTTTTTTCTTTTTTTTTTATTTTTAAAAAAGGGGTTTTATAAATAAAAAAAAGAAGTAAAATTACTTGGAATTTTTTTTTTTTGAGAGGGAAAAAATTGGGTTAAAAATGGTGGGGTTTTTTAATTTCAGGTTTTTTTTTTGAAAACCCAAAAAAATTTTTTACTTTTTTCGGGTACTTTAAGGTATTTAATTATTGGACTACAAACCAATACTAACCAAAACCTAAATTGCCATTTTAGCTAGGATATAAAATGTTTTACATAGCAAAGATTTATTTGATATCATATATATTATTTATTATGATTTTAACCATTCTAATAATGTGGTAAAATAATACGAATACTTACTAATGTCTAATTTTATTTTATTTTTAGACTGAAACCCATTACTAGTATGAATACTTTAAGAGTATTTGTAGTATGCGCTAACATTATCATCCTACTACCATTAGCTTTAACACAACAATGTTACAAAAGATGTAACTGTCTCCAAAAGAACACAAAATTTGTCAAATGCACTCAAGATATCTCAGACTTAAGCATCTATTTACATGCCAAAGAAATTACCATTTATTGTAAGAAATCGATCTCACCAAGCACAGATATCATTCAAACATTTGATGCTAGTTACTTGTCAATTATTAATGACAATTCACAACTTACTTTAAAAAAATATGATAAATGATTTTATAGTGTCGATGATTTCTGTAATTTATTTTCGTGATGGTATTGTAAAGTGTCTGATTCCTATTTTGTTTGACAAAAATAACTTTTTGGAGAAAATACTTACAATAAAAAAGCCCAAACCCAAAAATATCAGAATCGTGTCCCCGATGAAACTTAAAGCAAAAAAATTTGGGAAGTGGAATAAGTTTAAAAGGCAACATCCAACAACCAAAGAAAACCAAAAAACAGACCTACTGTACAAGCAAAAAAGGTAAGAGAACGGAAGAAATAATCGCAACAGAAAAATTACATAAGGGCAGCAACCCATTAGCCAGATCGTGATAAATGAATTATCTGCTGACATAACTTCAACGCCGACCACAAATGTAGACATCCATACATAATCGCGATTAACATTTTGGAAAATTTTGTTAGTCAAAAATCTTTCTGTAATTATGTTTTTGGTAAATTTTATATTCAAACCAAATATGAAATTATTTTAAATTATTAAATAAATTATCAGCTACTTGCTTTTTATTTTTTCATTATTTCATTTGATGATTGTACTAAACACAAGTAAGCGGATAGATATGAAGTGATTTATATCAGTTTATCTATTTCCTGTTAAAACGAGTTTTTATAATCCTAAATAGAAAAAATCATGCTTCAGAAATTGTAATTCCAAAACAGAAAACAACAATAGTGAAAATTATTATACAGGAGTCAATCTGTCACATTTTCATGACCTTCCAGGGGCCTTTATTATGTGAATGGAATATTCCAAACTCTAAGAAGATTATGTGATAATTCTTTGGAGAAGTGTTACCTAATGTGTCGTTTTACTGTATTACCTTATCTCTGTCCAATTTAGTTTCCTCTTCCTTAGTTACCCTCATTGTTTTGCTAGGCTTTCTTTTTCTTCTAGACTTGGTGCTATCGAGACTATCTTCATTACTATGCATAGAGCCTGAGTCATCTTCCTTTGGATTTGTTGGCGTTGGTACCTATGACATTAAAAGAACATGATAAGAACTAAATAAATATGTACAAAACAAAGGAGCTAAAAAGAAATCGTTTACATAATGTAATTAAATTTTATTAACGCCTTTAAAATTACCACTCCGTCAACGTGTCTTTTGCAGAAATGCCATTTTCCCTTTATTTTTAAAACGGGTTTTTCGATTCGAATATAACTTGGTATTGATTACAAACCAAGAGCTCATGACACTTGTTTTATTCACACGTGTTTGATTCAGGTAGATATTTTACAGAGTTGTCTAGATAGGATAGATAAGTAAGTAATCAATTGATTGCCTGACCTATCTCGGTACATCAGATACTGCACATACTGAAAAGGTGTGAAATTTTTTTTGCCAAAAAGAATTTTGATCAGGTAGAAATTTCACATAGTTTTTTAAATGGGATAGATGAGTAAGTAATCGACTGATTGCCTGTCCTACCTGGGTACACCAGGTACTGCGCATACACATAAAAGATTTTTTGCCAAAAAGGATGTTTGATTTAAAGACCATTTGAAAATTAAGTTGGTTTAGAATAAAAACTAAAAAAGAAAATCACTTTGGAGGGGGTTAATTTTAAACAAAACCACCCCAAAGTTGTCTATTTTAAAATAAATTCCCACTGAAATTTTAATGGCGTCATAATTATATATACATTTAAAAATATTTGTAAAAAGGCAATCACTTCCTTGGGTACCTGGTGTACCCAAGGAAGTTTAACGGTTTATGGAAGGCCAATATTGTCCAGGCGTGCAGGGCAGCGGAAATAGGGGAACAGACCCCGCAAAATTTGCGCAATGAACAATAAGTCAAGTTCGACTTCCATGATTCTTTATTACCATGTATAAAGTTGACATCATCAAATGTCAAATTCAAACTAACTATACTTTTACTGTGTTTTTTTATTTTTTGCACAACACAGTTGGTTATTAAACGAAACTATTATAGAATATCTGATTTAATATGGAAAAAATTGATGGCACCACTTCAAGGGCCTTCTATTTAAATGGTCGATATTTTTGGAAGTGCTGTATTTTTACCAAAATCTTAATATGAGAACACGATTTTTTTAAAATAAATTTTAAATATCGTCGGCTTGGTGCAAAAACTCATTAAGTCAAAAATGTCATTTTCTGGAAAATTAAAAAATAAAAAATTTGGACTATTTACATGGCTGTGTGTAAAAATCAGTTTGATGTTTTCGGTCTTCGATGTTGAAATATGCTTTTATTAAGGGTTTTTACAATATTAACATAATTTTAATGACAATAAGGTGGTTTTTTTATCAAAAATTAAATAGAAAAATATAAAAATGCGACTTAGTGATTATTTCTGATAGTCTTATTGATATGTGTTAATGACTTAATGAGTTTTCATTTAAAAATAAACCCAAAACAAACTTTATTAACTTTTTTTCGGAATATATTTTTATTTTAAAAGTATTACATATTACCAAACTATTATTTATTTTTAATTAAAATATAACTAAGAACTCTCCGCGTCTGAATCCGAATATTCAGGCACTGGAATCACATCTTTCAATGTAGAATTTGTTGGCAGCAATTCATACCAACCATGGTACTCATTTGGAATAGCACCTTTTTGGCATAACTTCAAAAGGTCGGCTTTTTTTTTAACAGATATTGCCAGCATATTCTTGTACAACCTTGTTTGGCAGTGGACCGTGGTGATTTTCATTGTGAATTATATTATTATTCTCAAGTTCAGGAATCTCACAAACTAAAAAAATGTAGCTAGTACCTAATATATTTTAACTATTAAGGACAGATAAGTACCAAATTACACCAACAGAAAAATGCAAAATGTGATAGTACCCATAATGAACAGTAAGAGTGTGAGTGTGAACCTTTTGAGTTTTTAGCACGAAATGCTAGCTGGAGAAGTTTGTTTGTACGATTTGAATACATTTTAAAAAATGATCACTGAGAAAAGCTAATATTTGTTGAAATTATGCACTCACACTATACAGGGTGATTCAAAAATCCATCACGAAACTTAAAAGGGTGATTCTACATGACAAAATAATGGTAAAGTCTCATATATTTTTTTTTCAAAATCACAAATTTAAATATTTGAATTATTAAGTTTATTGTAAATATGCCACTTAATTTTTAAAGGCGATTTACGTCTAAACGGTTGGATTTAGCGAGTTAAATGAAGAGCACCTTTTTTAAAGACCTTGTATCAGTCTTTTAGAAAACATACGAAAAACTAGTATAGCTGTCAAAACTAAAAAATTATGATAAAAAAACAATTTTCAATGTAGGTAAAGTGCCCTGTGGAGACACACAATCAATGTAAATTATTACTAAAATGATGAAGCGCAATCGACTCAGTCTATGTTTCAAATATTAGTAAAATCGGTTTTTTCGTAAGCAAACAATTTAAAAAACCAAAAATTAAAAATTGAACTTTGTTGGCTTGTAACTCGAAAACGAATGACATTTTGAAAAAATATATATGAGGCTCCACCATTATTTTGTCATGTAGAATCACCCTCTTAAGTTTCGTGATCGATTTTTGAATCACCCGGTATAACAGCAAAGATATAATTTAAACTAAAAACTTTTAGGTTATAAAACCGAATTTATTTGACGTTTAAAACTCACTAAGTCACATGGATGGCGCTATGTGTAGTATGCAAAACTCATTAAGTCACTTAGTGAGTTTTTGCACAAACTGAAACCAGTTAAACTGACTTAGTGAAATTTTTATATACTTATTTTTTGATACTTAGTGAGTTTTACGGGGTCTGTTATTTTGTGTAGTAATAGATCGATATTAGACTTAGTAATATTTATAAAAATCTGAAAACCTGAAAATGTTGACTTAGTGAGTTTTTGCACCAAGCCGACGATATATGATAGTTTCGTATACTTATCACCAATTTTGTGATAAAAGAAGGGCAAGATAGTGTAAATTAGTATAATATAATTATCATATTTAAAGATCAATATCTGGAAAATAAAACTTTGTAAAAAAAACTTACTTTAAATTTGTAATTAGCACCTCCGCCTCCGTAAGCAAAAAATTATCGAAATCGGCGAGAATCAAAAAAAGTAAAAGCTTACCATAATTTAGACTGGTTGATTGCCAATATTTTGCAAACTCATTATTTACACAACAAAAAAAACCGAATTTCAGATTCATTAAGAATAATAACTCAACGTTTAAGAAATGTTTTTTTTTAGCAAACTTTAATACCCACTTTCTGATCTAAATTATTAAAGTGCCATTTTCTGATCGCCGAGTTTTCTATTTTCAAGTTACTTGTAAAAAATACTAAAACGGTTATTAAGATTTTAAAAGTATATTACTCTAGTTAAAATATAAGTATTTTTAACAAATTAATGTATAAAGTATTAGTACTTACATTAGTAGTTCCACTGGAATTACTGTTTTCATCATAACTGCTCGCTGCCTGCACAATAACACTGTGGCTTTGTGATGACGGCCTGTCCAACTGAGGTTTTTCAGCAGTTAAGGTCGTCGTAGAGGGTTGTTCTTGTTTAGCTTCTTGGTAAGGTACAGTCTTTAGAATAAAAGATAAAAACTATTTATTTTCAAAAAGATATATTTAGCTCCATGATGCAAGAATATGTACTTATTTCAAAGTTACTCTGGGCATAAAATCTAACGTTTATCCTAATTTACTTCCTCTATTGCTTGTCAAACATTGAAATGTCTAATATTTATTATGTAAATGCTTGTTACATGTTAGTTTATTTTTATAATATCAAGCCTAAAAAATATTTAATATTCATAGAGCACAGGTCTCTTAGACCTTCCACCACTTTACCTCATAGTGATAGGAGAGGCAAGAAAAACCAACTGGTGTCTACGCTAGTTTGGGACACAACAACATAAAAAGTCAGGTTGGCGGTAACATCCTGGTGGAGAGAACAGACCAGATGATTCTCCAATACTCATCTAACAAAAACTTCGAGGTAAAAATTCCATATCGAATTGAGTGGCACCAACCCGATCTCCCCGGCATGATTGGAGACATTGTCTGGTGTGTACAGTGAAATGAGGAATTCACAATTCTCCATTCCACTAGGAACACACAGTTCTGTATTTCAAACAGAAATATATGCTTTACTGCACTGTGCAAAAGAAAGTAACATGAGGGGTTATAAAAACAAGCAGATTTGCATAATAACAGACAGCCAGGCGTCACTGGGGACACTAGCAAACCCCAACGTAACGTCCAGGCTGACAGGGAATTGCCAAAAAGAACTGGAAGTCCTGGGAGAACGCAACAGGGTGTGAGTACACACCTCTTAGTACCAGGACATTCGGGAATTGAAGGCAACAAATAAGCGGATGAGCTAGCAAGACATGGATCATCCACAAATACTGTGGACCAGAACCTGCTCTTGGAGTGACCAAAACAACAGCACGAGGGCAAACCAAGGAATGGATCCAAAACAAACACAAGGAATACTGGGGAAACCTCGGTAGAACAAAGCATGGAAAAAGCTTCATCAGTGGCCCATTTAAAAGAATGAAGGAAGAACTACTTAGACAAAGTAGGAAAAGACTTCGCATAACAGTAGGGTTGCCAACAGGGCACGATAACCTAAGAGAACACCTACACAAGATAGGCTCATACAATGGGGACCCAAGTTGCAGAATGGAGAGAGGGAAGAAACAGCCTACCATAAACTGTGCGAATGTGAAGCGTTGAATCACAAAAGACAGGCATTATTTGGGCAACCGAAAATGAGCCCACAGGAATATATCAACAAACCAGTCTCGGGGTTATACAGACTTGTAGAAGGAACAAGACTAATGGGAGGATTGGTATAAAAGATAATGGGAGATTAGACACAAAAAGCCCAAGTGGCTGCGCTGCCTTCGGTAGTGAATCAAGACGGCTCCCAGGGAAGAAGAAGAAGACAGGTCTAATTAGAGGTAGATGTAGATTTATAAATGAACATTTAAGGTTATACAAATTTAAAGCTCACCATTAGCATTTTATAAACAATATGACCGGGTTATTTAGTGCTCTCATAAAAAATAAAATAGCTTATTTTATCCTGTTATGAAATAGTTCGGGATTATAATCAAGAAAGTTCATTTGGTGAATTATATTTCATGTAGGTTATTTATGCAGCAGCTTACCTGACTACATAACTGTTCTATTCTAATATTATAAAGAGGAAAGATTTGATTGTTTGTTTGTTTGCCTTGAATAGGCTCGGAAACTACTGAACCGATTTGAAAAATTCTTTTACCATTAGAATCCTACATTATCCATGATAACCATAGGCTAGAAAATAATTTTAGGGCACTCACCCCCTAAAGGGGGAGAATGGGGGGGATGAAAGTTTGTATGGAACTTCATCATTTCTGGACTTAGAAGTATAAAAATTGTTATTTAGGCTTGTGATTATGATTAAAAATAATCTGTTTTAATATTTTTTAGATTACATCTGTTGGGGAGGTTAAAATGGGGATGAAAGTTATATGTACAGAAAAATTGCCATTTTTGAAGTTCTAAATATGGAAGTTGGTAAATAGGACTTCTGATTACCCAGTAAAATAGCTAAGAAAGGATTTTAGGAAACGACTACGATTAAAAATTATCAAAAATGTTAAAATTTTTGAAATTATATCCCTTAAGAATTTAAAATGGGGATGTGTGTATCAAAAAAATCGTTATATGTTAAAGTTGTAAATATGGATGTTTTTGATTAGGCTTTTAATTACCCGGAAAAAATAGAAAATGGTAGTATTGTCGGAACTTCATTCCTTGGGGGTTAAAAAGAACGGATGAAAGTTGTATGAGAAATTAGTACTAACCCATTCACAAATGCCATTTATATTATAGAAAATGATTACAAATGAAATACGATAAAATATTAATGTTTAATCGCGAGATGCGCGCTACGCCGCAAAGTGTGTGACGAAAGATGGAGCGCGAAGCACGATGTGATGTGACGTAACGGAGTGTAAAGAGGGGCAGATACCCGAGTTCTGACGTCGTTGACGCACGTATCAAATTTATGAAATGTTACGGGAAAAAAAAACATGCAAAATCGGGTAGGCCAGGCGGGGAAATGGTAGTATTTAATATATTCATCGCCTCTATATTTAAGCAAAGGTCTACATGTTAACAAAAAAGTAAAGTTTAGGAAGTTGTGGAAAATGTTTACCTTACCTTTTCTGTCATTGGATTTAGCCTTTCCAAAATAGAGTCTACCCTGATATTACTTCTTTTTTGATTTTTTCCAATGTCTGAACTAGAAACTGTAGCGGTTGCGGTAGCTAAGACTCCAATACCCATGTTTAGGCCTGGGCTAGATGATTTTGGCCCTGGACTTAAGGATTTACGACCTAAAAAAATATTAGTAAAATCGGAGTGCCCACGTATATATGGTCGAATAGGCCGTATGTTGAATTAATTTTATACATGTTCAACAGACATGACATGACAGAATAAACACTTCTTTGTACAAATAAATGTTGTCATCGTTTTCTTATTTGGGTATAGTGACCGTTGTAACGTCACGAATCAGTTACGTAAAATGCTCGAGATTAATTTTTGAATTGAAGAACGTTCCCCGAGCACTAGCGAGAATAGCTAGCATATACGAACGAAACCCGAGAATTTATTGTAAAAGGCATTTGACCAAAATGAGTTTGCTCTTTTTATAAAAAAACTGAATATGCTCAATTTTTCCACAATTCTTAAAATTCTCGAGAAAATAAGAATATTGACCAAAATGTTTTTGGTTTGATAGTACCTTCAAGCATATACAGCCCCGCCGCTTGGCCGTGTAAATAAACGTGCGGGAGAAAGAATAGGTATATAACCTTTCTTTCTCGCACACTTGTTCAGGTTGGTCGACCGCTCCCCTTTGGACAATCAGAACAAGCGTGCATAGAGAGAAAGGTTATACACCTATTCTTGTTTCTCTCTTATACACTTGTTCGCACGGCAAAGCGGCAACATTATTTAATTAGTTTTTTAGCGATCGATGATTTTTACACCATTTTTGTCTTTTCGAGGCTATGACGTCACTACTGAAAACGTCTCATCTTCTTTTAAAACTACTTTTACCTGATGTTTGTTAAAATATGTTATTTGTTTCTGTGATCAATACAGCTATTTGGATCGAAGCTTATATGTTTTTTTTTAAATTAATATTAGCTCCGGATTGCTGTAAGAACGTCCCAAACAAAACATAGCTTAACCCAAAAATAAAGAAGGATAACAACTGACCGTTTCTTTTTTTTTTAATAATAAGGAAAAGAAAGTAATTTTCATGTTATAGTTCTGTCATAATCAGCCGTTTGTTATAGTTTTCTCCCCCTCCTCAAACAGATGGCAGATAACGTGCTTCACAACTGGCCTATTAAAAGATGATTTAGTAGTATGAGCATTTTTCCGGGGACGTCCTCCTACATTTAGCTGAACACTATTTTAAACCGTATTTTTATGTAATCAGGTTTAAGGTTTGATGCAAAAACATTTTAAAACAATGCAATTAATAACTAAAAAAATGATCTCTTTCGTCTTAAAGGGAGTTTTCTTCAAACATTTTTGTTGGTATCTAAAATTGTAAGTGAAATTAGAAAATAATACCATACCCGCTACTGGACGTGTTAACCCTCTAGATTCCAATATTATTTCATTTTAAGAATATTAAAACAATAATACTTGCTAAAGGGGCCACTGACTAACCTTTATTTCACCACCCTCTTAGTAAACTTTCTTTTTATGCAAATTTGTGTATTTTCTAGAAAACAAGCAATAATAGATACACCATCAAGATTATTCCTATTTAATAATATTGCTTTCTTTTAATTTTTTTTTAATTTTGTGTAGCTGTATTCTTTTATACATATAAAATACAAACATTATATGAGAGCTTGGACATTGTTTTACAGTTTTGCAAAAATAAAAAAAAAATGTTTAAATTAATCAATACCCCAAAAGTCAGCCATTTTTACATAATAAAGTATATATACAAGATGATTCATGAGGAAATGTCAATACTTCAGATACATAGTCAGGGTTTAAAAATAAACATAAAAGTCAATACAAATATGGGTCCGCAAGGCCTTAGTTTCCGAAATACAGGGTGTAAAAGTTTTTTTTTTATTTTTTCTATTTTTTAAATAAATTTACAAAATCTAGCTTATGCTTTGCTAAACGTAATTTAAGAACACTAATTTTATTGAAAATTAAAATACATATTGTTTAATCATACATTTTGTTTTATTTTTTTAAATTTTGCTATAATAAAAATAAAATCAGATGCGTCGTATTTTTTTAAATCCAAATATCTCGAAAACAATTGCTCATATCAACTTTTAACAGGTATATCGTTTTAACGTAAAAATGACAAAACAATTATTTAATTTACTTAAATATGTAATACAGGGCCGTACCAAAAAGTTGTGATTGTTCAAATAGTAAAAAGACGTGTAGGTGCCTCCCCTACAAGTAAGAGCTGTACTAAGATTAGATTCGAATCTTTCATACCAAAAAACCCCGTATACCAACTTTTTTTCAATATTTCACATTATTATAGATTTTATTAAAAAAAAAAAAAGAAATGCTTTAACACTCCTGTATTTCGGAAACGAAGGCCTTGCGGACCCATATTTGTATAGACTTTTATGTTTATTTTTGGACCGTGACTACATACCTGAAGTATTGACGTTTCCTCATGAATCACCCTGTATATTATACATAATTAATGTACCCTTTACTTATTCCTGTAGAAATCTTTTTACACATCCTTTACTTGATATTGTACCAATTTTGTTAGGTTTTATATATGGGCTTTGTGTATACCAGAGCTGGGTAGGGATGGAATCCATGAATCGATTATTTTTTTAAAATAGGATCCGTGATCAGGATTCGTTATATAATTTTAAAATGATCAGAAATCGATTTCTTTTTAAAAGGATACAATTTCTAAAGGAATCCATTCCTTATATTTCTAATTTAAGACAAATTGTTTATAAATGCCAAAATCCGCCATTTCAAGATTATTAATTTCCAGATTTTGACCTAGCACCCTTAAAAACCGTTATATCCTGAATCTGAGACATATAGGTTTATAAAGGCCAAAATCCACCATTTTAAATTTATACCTAAGATTCCTAATCAGCACCGCATTAATTTTTGGAAATAAAGATGAAGAATTAAAAAAAAAAAAAAATTCTTCATCTTTATTTCCAAAAATTAATGCGGTTCTGATTAATCAGCACCGCATTAATTTTTGGAAATAAAGATGAAGAATTTTAAAACATTTGTCTATTAAAATGTTTAAATAGGGAAACACATCTAACATGTGATTTTTAACCAAAACATGTTGTTTTACAGGTCCAGAGACACAACATTTAAATGAATTATTTTTTTCGACTATGGTATCCAAGAACGGGCACAAATTTTACTTGTATTTGATCTTATGTGTTTTGATTGCTTAATTTTAATAATTTTTTTCATATATTTTCCTTGAGATAACCCTGAGAGACTTTTAAATAGGACATTTTATTGTTACTACTCAGGGTGTCTTACAAATATAAATTTATAATTTTAAAACATTTTTATATTCCGCAAGCAGAGAAATTATTAAACAGTACTCGTAAAACTTTCTGTAAAATTATAATAAGATGTCTTATTTATATTTTGCTTAAGATTTCCTCAATAAATCACATTCAAAAACCTTTCATATATTTTCCATATTCAAATTTGAAGATTATTAACCAAAATCTACTTTCACTAAGAGTTACAGCCTCAAAGCTGTGGTTAGTTGTGGTTACTTACCCACCGCTGTGTTCGCATGTCGTTGTCGTGGTTGAGCCCCGTAGGAATTTTTTGGAACATGCGCTAGAGTTGCTGGTTATCGGAAACTCTTGTTGCCACCTTATAGAACGGGATCCGAAGCTAGGACGAACACAAGGCTTAACTCAAGGTGTTAGCATACCGTGCTGATGAGTAAATGACATCCTGTGGTCTCCAACGGTGCCTCTGAGATACATGGCGACTGGTGGACTATTACTTCCCTAGCTCCAAACAGAAAGGGGAAGAACCACTTTCATAGCAAAAAAGACAAAGGTAAGCTGACCGAAACGGATAAATCCGTTTCGAGAGGTGCCACCCAAGGTCACAAGCAGATAAAGGTGCGCCGACCAAAACGGGTGAGTCTGTTTCGAAAGGTGCCCCTAAAGTCACAGGCGCCTTTCACGGGAGGGGCTAATCCATCACCAACAAACAGGTGCTTAGGAAGGGATCCCTGAATCCAAACAGAAGGCGGACAGAACCGCTTTTGTAGGAAAAAGGGTTCCCTGGCTAAACAGAAAAACGGATAGAACCGTTTTCATAGGAAAGGCCGGAGAAACGGCCTCAGAAGGAATTTTGGTTCTTGTAATAAGGACCTGGTAGATACCCAGTCACTGAGCAGGGAGAGGGGCATGACCGATCTAATCGTCTGCTCGTCATATTTTCCAGGACACCAGAACACATTTTGTGCTCGTGTCCGGTAGCGAGTCGCGTAAAAAGAGATGTAAGAACTTTCTCCCAATCTGATATCGGATTCGTTGGAAGTCTGATCTTGTTGGGAGAAAAATAAAAAGGTGTGAGCCACAATAGACCAAGCGGTCGCGGTGGAGGGCGTAAAAAGTCCACTCACTTTAAACCTTAAACCCAAGAGTTACAGCACTCTAAAATGAGGCTAAAATTGTATTTCGAAGCTCGGGCTCCGTGCTAAAATCTTTGACGCTTGATATATCAGCAGGATTATGTTTATCATTCATATCATAATTACCTTTTGTAAGTATAGAAACTAAAGATGATCCGGATTCGTGATCCGATAAATAGGAATCGATTTCCTGGATTCGATTCCCTTTTTCCCAAAAAAAAAGGATCGTGATTGGTATTGGTGATTGGATTCCTTTACGAAGAACCTGATACATTAATCGATTCCTTTTTTAAAGGATCCGTCCCAGTTCTGGTGCATATACATTTTCACATAAAACTAAGTTTTCATTAAAGAGTAGGATAATTACTTTATTTACCATAATACAGAAATCAAACTTTTCTGTACCACATTAAAATTTGGACGTAAAGAAAAATTTGCAGTTTTGGGTATCTAATTATGTGATAAAATGCCTGCTTATGTAAAAAATAATATTAATTTGTCTAATTTTAAAAAAGGTTACAAAATACTTAGTTGCTAAAAGTAGTTTTAAGTAGGATACATATCTTTGTACATAGTATCTATACCAATTATTAATTTGTCACGTTCCGAATGTTAGCAGTCGTTATAACCGGTTTATGGCAGCATCTTCCCTCATACACTTACGAGAAAGAGGACGAGGTTTTACAGTAATCAATCTCTCATTGACAACCACGCGGCATTATTGGCTGGAGCAATTTGCTCTCTTATCAGAAGCAATAGGAACATTTTGATATCTCACCCGGACTAAGAGGTTTCAATCCAAGACCAGAACTCGTAAGTCCAGGGCTAGCCGATTTTAAGCCAGGACTCATGGAGGTCGACCTTATGGTGCCTGGCTACAGCAGACTTCAGGTTGGGGCACTCTTAGTGAGCTCCATTGCCTGCATATCCAACATACTAGGCGGTAGGCTATTGATCTTGCTAGTATCTCGCACGCTAAGGCTGATAGCAGTTGGGGTTGTAGGGAGCTCACCATTCTGGTTACCTATAGAAGTAAATATTTTTCTGTTTATCAAGATGTTTATAAAGGGTGTCAATCAATAGCTTTAACTGCGCTAAAAGCGCACATAATTTTAATTTATTTTGTAAAAAAAGTGTCCCATTGTTTCGCGCTTAACACTATTACTAAGGCTAAATATCTAATAGATAAGATTGAATTTGCCCACAATAATTAAAAAATTACATTTTTAGAAATCCGATTATTTTACATACTTTTAAAATAATTTTATTCAAAATCAATTATATACAAAGATTGACTAACATTACGTCTTCATCCCTCCTTCGCGGGAGCTCTAGCTATCAGTTTCTGAGGCAAGTTCATATTAGCTTTTATTTCATATTATTTTAGGAAATATAACGAGACCTAGAAATATTTTCCACTAATTTCGCGATAGCCTGTATATTAGAAATTTATTTAAGGTCCTAATCCACTTTAATTTCAAAAAATCGATTTTTTTTTGTTGCATTTTCAGATCCTTGGAAGTTTAAATATTTTAAAGAAATTCGAATCCCAACACTATAAAATAAGTGAAAGTGTGGGCATGCTCTTAGCTAATATATACAGCGTGTCCAAGATAAGGTGGGCCAGTATGGGGACCTCCAAAACGGTAAGAGATAGATGGGTAGTTTAAATTTGGCAGAGTTGCGTATTGGGGAGCTCAATAATATGCCGTTGTAAAATTGTTCTATTCTGTACTTCTAGAAATATGGCCGAAAAACTAAAATTACGATTTTCGTTTTTATTTTTTTTACGAGTTTATTTCATAAATTAAAAAATTTCTAAAAATACATTCTTTTTGGAACTTTTTAAGCTTCATCAATAGGCGAAGTCAAAATTTCTTACGACGTTTCTTTTTCGCTAAACCATCATCAACTTTATTTCTTATTGTTTATCTCGATTGTTTATTGCATTTTTTAAAAACAGTTCTAATCCCAATTACAATGATGTATAACACTAGATATTTTTCTGTTAAATAAACATATTTTCTATAAGAAAGAATGAGTTAGACAAGGAACGCACATAATTTCTTATAGGGGCGTTCCATATTTGTTAAATAAATATTAAGTGTTATACATTTTTGTAATTAGGATAATAAGCGGTTCAAAAAAATTTAATAAAAAACCCAGGGCCGTATTTAAAAAAATAAAGTTGATGATGGTTTAACGAAAACGAAACGTCGTAAAAAAATAAAAACGAAAATCGCAAATTTCAGTTTTTCCGCCGTATTTCCAAAAGTACAAAAGATAACTACAAATTTTTTAACGGTGTATTATTGAGCTCCCCAATACGCAAGCAACTTTGCCAAATTTCGGATATCCCCATACTGGCCCTCCTTATCTTGACAAGGTATATGTTTATATATATATATATATATATATATATATATATATATATATATATATATATATATATATATATATATATATATATATATATATATATATATATATATATATATATATATATATATATATATATATATATATATATATATATATATCAATATATACACTTAGCGGCATAATTAGTGCTGATTTTTTTTCTTTAAACGTTTGCCATTTTTCTTGTTTTAGAATTTTGATTAAATGTGGTGAATTGGCTTGTAAGAGACCTTCCTTTTTAAGAAACCATTTGGTTTTTTTGTTTCAGACGTGTCGATGTATCTGTCCGCGGTGGAACAACTTTTTTTCAGTGACTCAATTTTGACGCTCCGTTGATTATTTTTAAAAAATGAAAGTTAAAAAAGTTTTTTTTGTATTTTTTAAACATAAAACATTATTTTAAAAAAAGATTTATGTTTTTATTTATTAAAACCGCTGAGAAAAAAAAATGTTTTTGTTTAGCTTTCTAAACTGGACTAGTACCTTAACTATGTCAATTATTTTGTAAAAAATGGTTATCCTAACCTCTATGAGAAAAGATATTTCTTACCATTACGAGTAAGGCTTAAATCCACACAATCTCTAGGAAACAAACCATCATTTTTAAACATTTCATTTAGCATATGAGTGTGAGGCAACATTTTCATTGCATCGGTGGTGGTTGGGGTATGCCAAGATGGCTGGTGCAACAGAGAGTGCTCGGCTTGCATATGGGCAAGCTGAGGTTGCCGAGGAAAATAGCTGGGAACCTAGGAAATAAAAAGATATATAAAGTTGATTGATTGATTGATTGATAAAGTAAATACACAAGTTGAGGTTTTGTCCGCCTCGACACTGCAGCCTACAGGGCTTGTTGTATCTCTTGTGTATTTGTTTCAGTTAAAAAGGTTTGACACCTTAGACAGGTGTAGTAGCCCTTTTACTGTTCTTTTCTGGTCTCCAGCCTCCTGGTGGTTAGTGTCCACCATGAGGTTTTGATTTGTTCTCCAGTATGTAAGTGCAGGGCACTCATATATGATGTGAGAGGCTGTCTCTTCCTCTTCGTCACATAGTCTGCAAATGGGTTCTTCTCTATAGATGTCCATAGTGTGCATATGCTTTCTTAGGGTGCAGTGTCCGGTTATTAATCCTGTCACTATTCTAATCTGATTCCTATTTAGTTTTAGTAGTTCACTTGTCAATGCTTTCGATGGTGAGTCCAACATTGATTTACTGTGATTTTGCCTTGGAATGTGGTTCCAGTATGACTGATGTTGTGTTTGAATCCACCGAGTCATGTAGCCACGAACCGAGGCTTTTGGTATTCCAAAAACAGGTTCAGGACCGTTCAGGACCCACAAACATTGCTGCGGAGCCTCGCCTGGCCAGGGAGTCTGCATTTTCATTGCCCTGTATTCCCCTGTGTCCTGGCACCCAGGAAAGTGTAACTTTGTTGTGGTTAGCCAGGTTTAGGAGGCATTGCAGACAGTTCCAAACCAACCTTGAGTTGACTTGTTGGGATGCCAAAGCTTTTATGGCCGCTTGACTATCAGAGAAGATAGTAATGTCCCTGCCCTTATATCTCCTCCTCCTCTCCAAAGTTACTAAACCGCTTTTTGGAGTATTAATTTAAGTATATCTCAGTTTTACTTATTTTGGCTTATTTTTACAAAGAATCCAGTGGTTGCTTTGACTTTTCTTTCGAATATTATTAAGTTATCATATAGTGTAATTGTAAATATGTATCTTTTCAATTATACTACAAACAATACATACATACTATATTTTTTAAATTAAATTATTATCAACTAATAAATTTAGAGGGAACCCCGTCAAAACAGCTCAGGGAAAGATAGGCCCGATAAACAAGCCCTTGCACAAAATTGACCTTACTCAGAACTAACCAGAAATAATCTAAGAACTCTTGTCACCAAACAGGTCCCTAGCCAATAAGTAACTACTGATCCTTTGATCTCCTTTTAAGTTTATACATTTTTTCAAATTTGGATTTTTTTTCAATTAAACATGAGTTTTCGCGGCCCCTGTTTCTTTACTGACGACTTTATATAATCGAGTTGAACCAGTTCTGAGAACCCTAATCATATTTGCTTTTATTATATTTATTAAAAACAACGATTTCTAAAAGCGAAATTACAAATTACACATTTTAATAAAGAAAGAATCTGTCATAGTCTTACATTGTAAATAATAAATAATGTTGTAATAAAGGGTGCTTTCTAATTATCTATTAAAGGTAATAATATGTAACAAATAAAATGATCAACGAAAAAAAATCTGTTTTGGGGCTTTTTTTTATAGCATGGTCTAAAATGTATTCAGGTTTTTTTGTCGGCGTTATTTTGATGGGACTATTTTGACGGGTTAAGAATTCAGAGACATGGCGACAATTTTAAAATTTGGAAAGTAAGAAAATGAGTTAGTATTTTTTCTGCTAAACTGATTTGAGTAATATAAATTTAATCAAGTCATAATAACACTAGTAAGGAGTTTAATAATACTTTCTATGAAAACAGATTCTATATAAAAATCTACACATAAGTGCAATCAACATTTGTCTTTTATACTTATTAATAACCAAAATATGAGGACCTGAAAGTTGGCTAAATTTAAAATCCATTCTGCATCTTAAATGTAAATTAACTTAATTAAGTTAACCATAAAACGTTCACATGGTTAGGCGTCAGTAAAAAATCAGACTTGATAAAACGTATTTAGATTTCACATATATTTAAAGTTATGTTAATATCCCTTTAACTTAAAGTAACGAAAAACCAACACCTTCTACATTGTTTTTAAGAGCATCGGTCACTGTACCTTTAGTTACCATTACATGTTTATAGAGGCAAAAAAACGAAATATGCTTGAAGATTTCCTTTTTAGCTTTAGGCATATAGTAAGGAAATTATATCTTCCAATCAATAAAAATTATATCTTCTAACAAATATAGTGAATAATAAAAAGAATACACGCAGTTTTTCACTAGAAATAGTATTCAAAAAGGCAGAGTATAGAACAATGCATTTTGTAAAATGTCTTTCTCTGATCCATACAAAAATAATCCTTCTCTTAGAACATAGCGTTTTTTGATGGCTTTAATTATAAGTTCAATTTACCTGAAAGTCTTTAAATTTAATATCAATATTAGAAATACAAACATTCACAAACAAACCGTTGTTATGGGAGGCTCCGATACTCTAGAACTCTAAAGGAAGTTAAACCAGGGATATCACTTGATAATGGGGATGTTTTCTAGGGCGTCGTATACTCTCGAGGGTTGTTCGAGTTCCTAGCTAAGCTTAATATAGAACACCAGAGCTGGTGAACGCACAGATGCAGGTTTTTCTATGGGTAAAAGGCGCTGTAAGTAAAAATATGGTAGCCAAGGCCTAGTGGTTTAGGAGCTGCAAAGCCTTTTCAGGTTATGAAGCGCTGTGGCGCGGGAAAATAATATTTTAATCTTCCGGGAACCAACAGGACACTTATCCTAATTTCTAAAAATGCCGCGATTTTTTTTTCTACCTCTTAGTGTGATATCTAATTTCTTTTTTCGGATTACACGTGAAAGTGTGACCTTGTGGAGTCAATACATATATATTTTGTGCAACAGTTCAGTGCCTCGACAGAAATCGATTATTCCTAACTTATGGAGCTACATTTCCAAAACCTAAAATGTGCCTGTGGCAAGTAATTTAAAACTTTTCATAATGTTCTAATGCTAGCCTATGATTTAGAACCAAACGATGGAAACTTATCAGAAATGAGCTAACAATGAGCGCCTATAGATAGAGTCATGGGAAAATATAAGCAAGCAAGATATAAGGTCTATTATATTAAATATATTAAAAATGTTTTGAAAAAAATAAAAATTTAGTAAGTAACGAGATATGCCATTTACTAAAATAAAGTTAATACTGTTTACTGCAGTAACCTGAGATTAAATTATAATTATTAATTTTATTAATAGCACAATAGCTCTGAATACCAAAATAATAGTGGAAGTCCTTTCACATAAAGCTTAATTTTATTAAAAGTCAGTCGTTATAAACCTTCCATTAAACAATGGAATTATGGAACTATTAACTGATGGATTCAGAGTATATAATAAACAACTAACCTGTAGGTGGTTCCATGCTGAGTTAGCAGGAGGCACATGCCTATTATGAGGTTGGTGTGGGGGTCCTCCTCCAGACATATTAATTTCTTTTTAATAATACAGGAAATTAATGTCCAAGGCCCATATCAGAACCCCATTATATTAATCAGGTTGCATAACTCTAATAACTGTAGCTTTATATGCGTTATGATCTAGAACTCAGCTCTTAGAGTAACTCCTTGGATTTCTGGCTAGTTAATACCTAAATTAGACAGAAATATACATACATTACAACGCGTATTTAAATTTAAACAAAATATATATTTGTAAGAACTGATTACATTAAATAGTAGATAAAATCTGTGACAACACTATCTATTCTTTTATGAGTCGTGGTAACACTTTCAGTTTATAATGGATACCAAAAAAAGAACAGGACTGCCCGACGAAAATACTTTTAAATTCACTCAGACTATTCAGCCAAAATAAGTAATACTGCATACAGAAAGACCAATAATTATAATTTTCAGTACAGTTTATTGAACAGAATTAGAAGCTGTTTCGGTTAGTTCTGGTTAAATAAAATTTAACAGCAAAACATCGACACAATCTCTTAAAAAATGGTGCCTATAACATCAAAAACCTAAATCTGTACAAAAACCTGCTCCATTTTCTATATGGAAAAAACCTATAATAAATGTCATTTTCTCCACCAGGTGAGAGTGAAAAGTTTTTATTGAATTGTAATTTAATCGCGATACTTTCTGTCAATAGAGTTTTTGTAAAGGATCAAAAAAACAAAATGGTTTTTTCCAAAACCTTATCGCAGAGAATAGACGGGAAAATTGCTAAAATTAAACGTTTTTTTTTAAATTATAGGTTACAGTTAAAAAGCTGATTTTCCAGAAAATGATAGTTTATGTTATTTAAACAAGGTATTGGCCGTCGCTTTCCGATGAGTAGTTTTTTCAAAATTGCAGTGATATTTTGGATGACTTACGGCCGAGTAATGATCGCGTTGTTAAATTTAGCAATGGACTTAGCAATTGTTAAAAGTTAACAACGGTTTAGAATGTTTAACAAAACGTCATTGTCAGTGTTATTTAATGATTTTAGTAGGCAACCTGTCAAAATCTTACATTTTGTTAAACATTCTAAACCGTTGTTAACTTAGCAATTGTTAAAAGTTAACGACGGTTTAGAATGTTTAACAAAATGTCAGATTTTGACAGGTTGTCTACTAAAATCTTTGAATGACACTGACAATGACGTTTTGTTAAACATTCTAAACCGTTGTTAACTTTTAACAATTGCTAAATTTAACAACGCGATAATCATTCGGCCGTTAGAGTATTAAGTGTAATTGTCCGATTTAAATTTAGTTAACGGATTACTAATCGCCAAATTTTATTTTACATCTTGTATATTTTAGATTTTTATCTAAATTTGGGAAAAAGTGATAAAAAATGCGATCTCGCTCCTGGAGCAGAGTAGTGGTGGGTCAAAGCAAGTGAGGAGAAATGTTAAGCAATGCACTGTACTAGCTAAAGTCGCGCGTAAAGAGTTGATATTATGAATTGCAAATTAATGCTCCAGTTAGTTTCAATATTTTTTCGGCCATCGGTCGGTTATTAAATTGTGGAAATCATAATATCTCTTGAATTTATATTGAGATATATTTCGATTATAAGCAACCAACATGAAAGATGGTTTAATGGTTTTTATTTAAGTGACAAGATTATAAAAACTTAATGTTTATTTTGTGTATTTTTAGTTGCCCATACTATAATCGTTTATTAACAGAACATCATGCATTAACGAGGGCTCTTAATTAATAATTTTGTATATGTTGATGATACTCATAAATAAACAATTGCCAAAAATATGTTTTTCAAAGTAGTGATGAACTTTGGGTTCTTGGTTATATTTTAAACGGTATCTAGAGGGTTTCCATGGTGTCCAACAATTCTTGGAAATGAAATTCCCCGACTTTTTGAGGATCTTCAAAATTTTAACAAATATTTCCAAAAGAAACTATTAATTTCATTAAGTACTGGTTTTTTTTCTGATTTATTTGATAGAAAAAAATAAATAGTATATACATTTACTAGTGATGGACAATTTCCGGAAATATATATTTGGAAATATTTCCGGAAATATATCAGAAAACTTTGGGAATATATAGAAATATTGAAAAAATTGAAATAAAAATTACAAAACTTAAAAAACTAATTATTTTATGAAACTTTATCATAGGTAATACAATAAATGGTCAGATTTGGCCAGATATTGAGAAACAAGTTAAATTTCCGAAATATGAAGAATGGTAGTTGGTAAGACAATTGCGTGAATGAAACAAAGTTAAAAGCGAAATAATAATTAATCAACAATATAAAATACAGGCGCTACTGAGGTAACAATGGACGACACTATTGATAGAACCGTAAACTTACCGATTTTTTAGGCAGTAACTTTTTTTTCCTTTATCCGATAGCAATTTTCGATTTTTGACATTTCAAATGGGGTTATTAATACATACATGAGTGGAATTGTCATCCAAAAGTTAAAACGATAAAAACCATTTATATAAATAAAAATGTAGGTATTAAAAATACTAAGAAAACAGTGATCTTTTTAAAAAAGTAATTACGCACAGATCAAGTTGCACAAGTTGTGCAACTTGATCAAGAGGCATATCTTAATCGATATCATCCACACCTTGAATATTGTATTCAGCATCAATGCCGTCTTGATGGATGTGTAATTAAACTTCTTCTAAAGCAAGCAATAGCCAACAAGCAATAATCGGTGAATCCCCAAGAAGGATACTTTATTATTTGTAATCGTAATAATATACATACTTTTTCGGAAATTATTTTTCTAGTGTGAAATTTGTACTGCACAAAAGTATAAGAAATATATATAAAAAAATATTTTAAAGGTTAGAAAGGAAAGAAATTTATAAATTTTATGTTAAGAATAATTATATTTAAAAAAGGGCTCAAAGAGAATATAGGCGTGTGTGTGGCTGCAAGAGTTGTGACTAAATAAGTTAGTAACTAAATTCGGACTAATTGTATTTGTTTGACAGATATGAAATTTCATGCCTTATTGATTAAATCAACACACTTAGCGATATCGCGTAATAATGATAAAGCTTAGAGTTTTTTGCATTTTGTGATGTAACTATTAAAATCAGACATAGAGTATAGTGCATCAAAAATGTTTAGAATTTCACGGATAATGCAAAAATCAAATGAGAAATAGGGAACTCAACACCCTGTACAAGTATAAGGAAGTTTTAAAAAAATATATATTTTAAACATTAAACTTTTATAGTGAACTATTTTATACATATACATAATTTTGAATTTCCATGCCAAAGTATTACCTATAATCTGTTCATTTCGATTAAGAGTCTGTACATAGATCAACTGGGCCGTTATTTGCGGATGATTTTGAGTTATTTAAAATTGTAACTAGGCGAGCTGCAAGAGGATTTAATTAGGATTATAGATTGGTTTAAGGAAAATAAAATGTCTCTAAATGTCACGAAGTGTTCAGTCATGACCTTTACATGACAACCAATTACAACCGGCCCTACAGTGTAGTCTACCCACAAAGGGAAGACTGGAGTCGAAAAACGACCGACCTGCTCCGGGCTGACATCTGTTGGTACACCGATCGATGGCTCCAAAACCAAGGACGGTGTTGGAGCTGGAATATTTTAGCGGAGTGATTTCGTGAGTCTATCGTGTCGTTTTTTTTTTTTGGCGTAGAACCAGGTCAAACCAGTTAGGTTCCTTTGAGTATGTCACCGGGCACATGAAATCGTATTTTACGACATTTTTTGTGGTCTCGAACTTTTTAAATTAATAAAAAGTGATTTTTTTAAATTAAAAATATATATATATTTTTTCCGTTTCCAATAACTTTAAAACTATCAAAGATACCAAAAAATTTTTTGTGTCAAATTAAAGCTCAAACTGTAGCGCTTTTAACATTATGAACTGTTTGGGCACAACTTGCACTTTCATGCCTTTAAAATTAGATAAACTAAAATATATATTTTTTGTATTGAAATTTTCACCAATCGATAAACTTTTTTATTTTTAAAAAATTTTTCATACATGCAGCGAAGAAAATATAGCCAATTAATAACAAAAGTTTTTGAAAAAAATTTTTT
>JAHBCN010010369.1:0-32023 GCA_019359885.1 Listronotus oregonensis | reverse complement strand
CGAACCCCACAAATCTTAAATAGTGTATTAATATGTATTTCCATTTCGAAAACCTTTACCTAAAAAACCATTTTTAAACCCATTTTTTTCCATTTAGGCTAATTGGATGTCCGGTCTGCCTCAACGCCTCATTTAACGTTTGAAATCCTTTCCGCACTAGTGTAAAAATTTTTCTTTCCGCACTAGTAATAGCTTCCCATCAAAAAATAATGTGAAAAGAACCATTTCCCGCACGCTTGTAGAAAAAGTAACTTCAAAATTTTGTTTAAAATTGGTGTTTAAGTGATATATTTTTTAGTACTTTAAATATTCTTATCAAATTTTTTTTTAATGTTCTGTTCATTTTTTAGTTAAATATAATAAATTTTGATTATTTTGGGATAAAGTGCCACTTTAAAGATAGATCATCCTTACAAATTTCTTGCAAATCTTAAGTATCTCAATATAAGAAAATTAATTTTATCAATTGCTTTAATTCACCCAATATATTTTCTACAATTTCCCAGACCAAAGAGTTTTTAAATTTTATTTGCAGCTCCATCAAATTCTGTTGGAAAAATATTGACAAAAATTAGAAATGCGGCTTTCATTCGAGAAAAATCACTAAACCAACAACATAAATATCCAATTTTATGTATGCACTTTCCCAGAAGCTCGATTTTCAGATACGGAGGTGTATTTCAAGGGCTTTTAGAGATATTAAACTAAGACGCAGGTAATATGTTTACAAATTTCTGGGAAAGTATTAAAGTGATATAGATTCTAGCTGATGCATTAAACCAGGGGCGTACCAAAGACTTTTTTGTATAATTTTTTAATAAAAAAAAATTGTGTTTTAATTTTTGGGACTATAAAAATGAATATTTGTTTTTGTTAAATTTAAAAGAGACCTAATATATGCTTAAATATATGCTCGACCCATTACTGTTAAAGCTTAGTAATATACAGGGTGTCCGGAAAAAGGAGGAACCCCTGCCACATTGGGTGGACCAAAAAATGACTTTTTTGCCATTTTTAATTGGGCGCTGGTATTCAATAACAGGGCGTCAAAATGAGAAATATAAAATCGTTTTTTGGAATAATCATCTTCATAAGATATTAAATTAAAATTTGTTGAGGGGTTTTTTTGGAAACCAGGGAAATTGAAAAATCCCTGTATAATAAATTCTAGTAAAAAATTTAATTATCCAATTTTTTGTAAAAAAGTATTCTTAGTAAGTGTCCCGAAATCCTTTTGATATCTTAATTTTAAAATCAGATACATTTAACCGAACAAAATAAACTAATTATTTTTTAAATTAAGTAAATTACTTATTATAATAAAACATAAAAATGACCCTAAATTATTTTTCTTATGGCCTCCATTCGTTTGTATACACAAAAGAACCCTTTTATTAAAAAAATCTAAGGCGAAAAATATTTTTTTCCCTAAATGTTCCAGCTGCAATGATTTTTCTCTTAAATGATCCTCGTTTAAAATCGGAACCATATCCACAAAGTTTTCTCTCCCCAACTGAAAAATCCAAAGGTGTAAGGTGGGCAGGGGCCAGGAACGGAGCATCTCGACCCCGACCAATCCGCGATTAGGAAATATTGATTAAATGTTCCTAACATTTTGAAAAATGAGCCACCCGTCGAGTTGAAACCAAAGATTTTGTCTTAAATTTAGAGGCAAATCATCAAGCAAATCGGGTAGTATTTCTTGTAGAAACAACGAAATGAACCTTAGTCAAATTATCGGTAAAATGACGGTCCTAAAAGAAAAATTATCCCAACACCTGCCCACACATAGACTTTAAAATTTACTTATGATGTGCCAACTATGCCTTAATTCTCTTCAGCCCATATTGTGAGTTATGTTATTTGTCATGCCGTTTCTCGTGTCGTGGCTTCGTCAGTAAACATAATCGCTCTTATAAAATCCACATTTCGTTATTCATTCAAAACCATCTACAAAAAAAGTCTTGCTCGGGATCGTCGGGTAAAAGACCCTGCCTTTTGAAATGAAATGGGTAAAGTTGTTATCGTAAAATATTATGTGTCCGGGGTTTTCCCAATTTTCTCACCCGTTCAGCCAAAACCCTAGACTAATTTTGGTGATTCTTCGACAATTCTTAAAATTTCTTCCTCTTGCCTGGTTGAACCCACGAGGTCGGCCGAATTACCCTTCCGTCTTTCCTGAAATTCCAGTCCCCTTACGGTTAATAAATTTAAAAATATTTTCTTTTGGGATAAATTTTTGGAATGTCTGGGAAGGTCTGCGGCTAAACTGATTGAGTCTTTTCCTAGTGAGAATTGACAGGTATTTACGTTTAAATAATATTTAAACTTACCAAACATCAAAACCATATCCGCCATTTGGGAAAAATTTTTGGTCTAAGCCTTAGGTTTTATTTTAAAAACACACCAAATACAAATATGTTTAAAAATGTAATTTATTTTAGGAGTAATTGACAAGCTTGTAAGAGCGTCGAAGGTTTAAATTTTATTTGAAACGTAAAGTTACTGGTGCCCGAGGTCACCCAATTTTTTAGAAAACTTAGATTTTAAAATTAAGATATCTAATAAAGGATTCTCAGGCCGCTTTACTAAAATATTTTTTACGGAAAATTGGAAATTATAATTTTTCTAATTTTTATGGGGACAAAATTTTGGTATTTTTAAAGGTATACCATGGGCCCTCGAAGGTATTAGCAATCCGTAAACGGATTTCAATTTCTCGTTCCAAAAAACCCCCCCCCAAATTTTAATTTTATTTAAAACACCGACTTACTTAAAAAAAAAGATTTTATATTTTCATTTTTGACCCCATATATTGAATACCGAGCGCCCAATTAAAAAACCATAACATTATTTTAAATTATTGAGGTTAAATTGTTAAAACCCAAAACTAACATTTTATTTAATTTTTTTTAAATTAAAATTAACTCTTTGGGATTTACTTAAAAAACGACTTTTAAACTTTTAAAAATTATGTCTTTTAAGTGTGACATAACCTTCAATGCACTTTTCAAGATTTGACAAAAATGTTCAAACAATAAGAAAACCTGATCATTATTTACCGGATTCTCCAGGAATTTGGACTTTTAAATCTTGGAGTTTTCTGGACTTTACAAAACCTTTACTTTAAATAGCCTCACAGAAAAAGTCTGGTGCAGTTTCCGGGACCCAAAAGAATTTAAATCCCCAAATAGTGAAATATCGGCCATTAAACACTTCTCGCAAACTCTTTAGAGTTTTTATATTATTCGCTCCATCTTCTTCTATTAAGTTACTCTTTATGTTTTCACGCAAGAAACTCGTTGTTGAACTGAATAATCCATAAGAATTAAAACTAAACATTAAAATATGTGTTTAAACCTAATAAAGCTTTATTAGAAAAAAGACCTTTTACAAAAATCAATATTTCCTAGTTTTGTGACAGGTGCCTACTCGATTAAAAATATGTTGATTTAAATCCTAAAGGCCATAGAAGATAATAATATAAAAAACGTACTGACCTTTCTCATATAAAATTTATTTCAATATCAAAAAAGGGAGTCTATTATGGGAAACTCTGTATAAGTATAATATTTAAATTATTATTAATATAATTAATATTATTAATTAAATTTTGGACGCACACAAAAATCCTTATTTAAAAGCTGGACTTATTAGCTATTATACGCCTTTGAGGGGTTGAAGGTCGCTTTTCGTCAAATTATCCAAGGTAAATAACGTTAACAAGGTTAATAGTTTGATGGATGATCAACGGGTGAAGACCACCTATTGTTGCATGTGGTTTAGATCCTACGTTAGACTGTAGGTCTTCTCTAGATGACATTACCCAAACGGTAGTGGACGTAGTACTGAGGTAGTATTTAATGGTTGTTCAAAACTAGTTGTTGTATCCGACAATATGGATACTGTCCAAAATCCGTAATGCATAAATGAGGCACATTTTCGGAATCTTTTTTGAACGACTAAAATCTAATAATTTAAACTAGTGATTCATTAAAGTATAATATTTGAAGAATATAAAGTAAAATTTTCATAAGGAAATATTAAAAAATATCGCAATGGCAGCAAGATTTGAAAGCGTCTTGATATAAAGTAGAATATGTTTATGAATTGGGATGCCCTTCTTACCTAGGTGCTGGATCATCTGAAGTCAATAAAACGTTAGATAATCCCTTTCCCCAGATAAGGTTGAAAGGGTTTTTCAAAATTTCAATTTCTCACTTTTTGAGGTTAGTTGTGGTTAGTTGTGGCTAGTTTGTGAACACCTTTAAATAAAAAACCAAATTTTTGCCAAAAAAATCGGTTAATTTGTTACTTTAGAATAAAACATATTAACAAATTTGGAAAAAAACTCCCAAGCAATACCTCGTAAATTATGTATAGAAATAGTGTTTAAAATTTAAAAGGATCGGTGCAATAGTTTTGAAGTAATGAAGGGCACCGAATTCAAAAACGTAAGTTGTGGAAATAGTTATTTTAACAAGTGCAAAGGATCTTTTCCGCGAAGCGGAGTTCGGGCAAGCAGTCAAGTGCGGAAAAGTCACTTTGCGCAAGCGTTAGGATCAAAATTTTTTCTACGAGCGTCAGATAATACCAATTTTAAAGCCATGATTATTTTTTAAATTATGTTTAATCTGAAAGAACTACTACAACATATTTATAAATGGGAATAATTTGTTGATAACATTTACAACAAAAGAACAGTTATTAGCATATTGTAAATTAATTTTATTTAGCGAGTGGCTTATGGAAGTGCTTATTGTACGGTTGTACGGCTTGATGAAGGTTGACTTAGCTCAGGAGGGGAATTGTTCATGGTCAATATTTTATTCGACATATCCTTTTTCTGATTTGTGGATTCATCAATGTAGCTCTCAGCTACAGCCGTTGATTTCCAGCCCCCAAGTCGCTTGACATTGGTAATTCCTTCTCCAGAACCCGCTAACATAGTCGCAGAGGATCGACGAAAACTATGTCCAGTGTACTTTTCTGGATTTTTTAATTTTAGGTACGCAGCAATTTCTGAAGGCCTTTTACCTATTGAATTTATTCCCACACATTGCGTACTGCATGCTCCTTGTTTATACTGGAAAAAAAACGCCTGTGTGGGGTATGTGGTTTTCGCAAATTTGCATATTTAGGATACAATTGCAGATAAAGTCCGTTATTTGTTTCATCGGACACTACAAAGATTCTGGAAGTGTTATTTTTACTGTCAGGAATTTTCACCATTATCAAATTTTCATTATCCTGTATGTCATCAATCATTTTTGTAAGTTCATCTCCCTACAAGCACCATAACCAAAAATTGTAGCAACTTTTATTAGAAGGTAAATATTATCAGTGTTCTTTCATGAATCTTGAAACTTCTAAAGTTTTAATTTTTTTGGCCGGTATCCCACTTTTGGTGTTTAAGTAGTGATGTTAGCTTGAAATATTAACTTAAATTGGTTCCTTTTCACTTTGAGGACACATTTTAACATAGAGTACTTACTCCAAAGTATTAGGTTTATATGTTTTTTGCAAATCCGCAAAATAGGCCGAAACACTTTTCTTTAATCTTTTTCCTTGCTGGAGCACCAGTTTTCGAAATGACTATATTGATTTCATATTTTCACGAGATTTTGCTGGTAATAAATTCAAACTTACGGTATTTGCTGCATCCAGGATAGAATCTGTAGCTCCTATCAACTACTCATTTTAAATAATTTTTTTTCGGATTTTTATTTAATTAAAAAAGATCTATAAGCCTTTTCATTAAAATGTTTGTTTGTATTGAAATTCATTTGTGCAATTGCTTGTTCATATGGAAACCAAGAAAAATCTGATATGTGTTAAAATCACCAAGATTACATATTGTTGATTGACTTGTCATAATCATTTATTGTTATTATACAAGGTAATTAAAAAAATGTTTTTTTTTGTGTTTTAGTTGAAATATTGAAAATTACGAAATAACAAACAAAAAAGAGAATAAACTAAAACTTGCAATGGCTTCGTATATTGCATGAAATAGCCTACAATTACTAAAATACATATAAATCTTGCTTACCTTTAAGATTTTAGAGTAGTTTTACTTTTCCGCACGGCGTGCAGAAAAGTTCACTTTTCCGAAAAATTGATTATAGAGCAATACTGCTTTTAGAAAAACGTAGAATGTTCAATTATTATTAGTACATAACCATTTATTTCCCAAAATAGTAAAATAAAAAAATAAATAGCACCTTTAAAGCCATTCTTCATCAAGACTATACCAGCTCCTACACGTCTCGTCTAACTTCGACTATTTGGGTATACAAAAAAATCCAATTCGTGGACTATGCTTTAACAAGTGAAGACCGCAGGGGAAAAAGACAGAATGTCACAAAATATCAATAACAAGAAATATTAAATTAAAAGTTTGGGACTTTAAAGATTCTTTAACTTAAAAATAAAATTGTTGAAATATTTTTTTGTTTATTAAAGTATCTGCATTACATATTTAAAACATATTGTATTTCTAAAGTACATTTTAATAAAAATAATACACAAAAAAATATTTAAAAAACAGCAATTCTTTATCGCAAAAAGGGAAATGTCAAAAAAAACTCAATTTCCAAAGAAAAAAGGGAGAATGTCTATATTTACGAGTTCAGCTATCATAGTTATAGTATTTTATGATTAATTGTACTAAATTACCAAAAAAAGTTCTTACCTTTGCAATTTTACTGTTGTTTTTTTTTTCTCTTAGCAGCAGGTACCTTATCATAATAGATCTGAGCGTCCTAAGACCAGAACACTTTCAGAACTTACAGATCTTTAAATTTAGTAAAATTGAAACCGATAATTTACATCGGACCTTCTTGTTCTTATTATTTTGCCGATGGACATTTTTTGTTTTTCCCTGTGTCTTATATTTAAGACATGGCTACTGACGGACTGAGCATGTTCTTCTACAGGAAATGTCTATAATAAAATATAGATGTTTCTCTACTAGATGGCTATGCTAACTCAATTTTAAATATTTTGTGACAATCCCTGTTTTACCCCTGTGGTCTTTAAGTGGTTTAAATGCAACAAAGTTTATTATTCATAAGAAAGCATATTTTAAAATATAAAAAAAATTAAAAACAAATAGGTTTATCTGTGACTCAATACACACTGACCCTTATAATATTGAAATGTTAACTTTAAAAATTATAGGACAATGTATAATACTGTTACTACTTACTTAACTAAAAAAAGATTTCAAAAAATTAAATTTTTAATAAAAAAACAATTAACTAAATCGACCTAAATATTTTGAAAAACGTTTGTTTTGAAACAAACCAGAATACATATTCATAAATATAAAATGCCTAAGCCCTTAAATTGGTTGGTGCATTCACTGAACATAATCACCGTAGTCTCTAAAACACTGTTTTACAATATCCGATAAATGTAAACATAATGCATAAGCCTTCCGCCTTACATAATAAATTGGGATTTCGCTACTTACATCGCATTGGCGTAGGTGAAATTGTTTTCATGTTATACAAGAAAATTTTGATGTCATGTACAAGTATATTTTGGTATCATGATTTTAAAAGTATTTTTGGTATGAGTGTCTGGAGATTTATATAAAAAAATATATTTACGTTATTATTATGGAAAATAAACTTTTACAGTATGAGTGAGATGTTTACGGACGAGGCGACATAGAAGCAGAGCTAGGGATTTCGAAACGAATACTGTAAAGGTTTTTTGGACGAATGATGTACAACCTTTTTTTTGTGTTTCAATGGTCAACACGAGCGAATGGAAAAGTTCGAACAACTGGCTTTAGACAGTGCCCCTTACAAGTCAAAAGTTTGGTATAGATATGTGGATGATACTTTTGCGGTATGGAGCCATGGACAAGATAAACTGCAAGAATTTCTGACACACATTAACAGCATCCATGAAAATATACAGTTTACGATAGAAATCGAGGACAAAAAAATAGCGTTCCTTGATGTATTATTAACGCGTAAAGGCAGATCATTAGGTCACACGGTATACAGAAAACCCACACATACAGATCGCTATCTACATTCCAACCACCACCCTTGTCAGAAATATGAAGTCATAAAAACTCTTACAGAAAGGTCAAGAAGAATTTGCGAACCCGAGGCGCTAAACGCAGAACTTACACAGAAATCAAAAGATCAATGGAACCAACAAATACCAGACCTGTAGAGAACGAACAACTCCAGCCAGTGGCAAAAGCATTTCTGCCCTTTATTCCGGGAGTTACGGACAGAATTGGTCGATTGCTACGAAAGAAAAATGTAAAAACAATATTCAAACCAACGAGGAAAATCAAAGAATGCCTTCGATCGGCCAAAGATAAAAGAGATCCACTTCTTCAGGAATTTATCGCATTCCGTGCACACGGAAGCATACATAGGAACACAAAGCTCGATCAACACCAGGATTAAAGAGCATAAAGCCAACTGTCGTTTGGGACAGACAGACAAATCCGCCGTAGCAGAACATACCCTTACAACGGACCATTGTATAAAGTTTGAGGAGACCCAAGTACTCGCGACCACATCGGCATACCACTCCAGACTCTACAGGGAAGCCATAGAGATAGAAAAGCATAGCAACAACTTTAATAAGAAAGAGGAAGCAGTTAAGATCAACAAAAGATGGATCCCCATAATTAAGAGTGCTAGGATTGCACCCTTCACGAACAAAACCGATCGAAACCGAAAGTAACCGAAGCCCCGCCCACTGCCTCCCGAACGTATAAATACGAGCTACGACGCGCAAAGCCCAGTAGTTCACATGCTGGTAACCAGAAAGCAACTTCTGAAGATGCCAACAGCTCGTGTTGGCGAAACGTCAAGTCAATTAGACAACCGACGCCGGCCTAACAGCCCAAAAACCATTGAAACATTAGACAATGGCCGCGAAAGCCTTTCACAGTTTAATCTTCTTTTTGTTTGCTTTGAAAATGAATTTTAAGATTTTTGTCAAGATGTTTAAGATTTCTGTTTACCTGGTAGAAAGATTGTCAGTGCTAACATAAAATTTAAATTGCCAAAAATATTGCAGATATATAAAACGGTATTCAAAAATTGAAAGCGGGCTATATCATTTCAACATAACGAAATTGAGAATATTTTTGTTTAGAACTTTGTACTTTACAAATCTTGTCATTCCAACATTAACGTAAAGAAATAAAGTATAACCTTCATAATCCAGACAATTAATTGTAAGGGGGGGTGTTCGGATAAGTGATTTGTCCGTAAAATCCAGAATAATACATAAAATACTTATTTATTATTAGAAAAATATTGCCCTATAAAAAAATAGCAAAAAATTGGTATACATTCTGCATTGCAAAAGATATTTTAAAAACTAGAAATACGTTAAAAGTACATAAAATACAATTTATGTACATAATAACATATGTTATAAAAATTCTTACAAACAACGGTAACTTACTTTGGAACTACCTTAAAAAATCGGTAATATTTTTTGTTTTTTACTCCAAATCTTTTTTTACAGTAATATTCTTTAATTCAAAAAGTAACTCAATTTGGTTGTCTGGTATATTGTTTTCTGATGCCCACTGGATACAATTGCTAATAGACTTTACGTCATCTTGGTGTCTTTTCCACAATTTGCAAATTATCATCGCTAGAAAAAGAATCGCTCTCTGCATTATTTGTCACGTCATGTATTTCAGAAAAAATATGGTTTCTGTTATTAAGACGTCAGTCTCCATGCTTCCAAATCTTCAGTTAGAATATCGGTGCCTAATAATTTTTACCAAGAACTTTTACTTCATTGATTTCGTTTTGGAGTTCCTTAGATTTTTTAATATTCATTGCTAAATTTGCAAAAGGAATGTTTTCTTCTTCATCTTCTTCGTCCAAACCCACCTCCTGGGTGCACTGCAATGGCTTCATGACTTTTTGATTAGGTCTTGATGAACTTGATACCATGCTTCTTGTAACGAAAAAACTACGTCTTTAAGATTAATGCTCTTTAAGGTTTTTGGAATGTTAGTCTCAGATGCTTCAATTTTTTTAAAGCTAGTTCCACTGGCAAAGACGTTCTGACAGGCTTAAACAAGTAAAAGATAATTGTGCACGCGCGTAGACTGTCCGGATTAAAGAGAAGCGTCCGGATTATGACTTTCAATAATTATTGTCAGGAGTACTGGATGTCCGGATTTAAGTGTGTCCGGACTATAGAGGTTACACTGTATATGCCAAGTTGAGTGCCTAAAACCAAAATGCATTTAAAGAAATCTACAAGAAAAATTATGTTTTTTAAAATTTAATAATAAAAGATCGCCAAAAACATATTGTAAGTAACTCGCACCTTAATCGACGATTAATGATAACAGTCAATTATTAATCGCCTTATTAATACTCTTGCCTATAAAACCTCTAAAATATTATATATTTATCTAAATAAATCATAAGAATTTTGGGGTTTCATCTTATTAACCCATTAAGTACTAGCGTTCCATATATGGAACGCAAATCAAAGCATCATAAAATGGTTAAAAATAAGAGTGTACTTGCAAAAAATCTTCGTAGGTCGATATTTTCAGGTTGCTGAATATACTGGTAACGTGTCACATCAGTTTAAACATCGAGTAAACAAAAAGAGTTCTATAAAAGTTATTTGCTTCGTTCAGCAGTCTGGTGCATACACAAAAATGACGCGTCGAGATGTATAAGTACATATTTTAATAAGTTTAGAAATATCTAGACTGAAACTAATACTATATTAATAAATTTTGATGTACTTAACTTTGAGTTTCATTGAAAAAATCATTTTATATGCCTTTGTTATTCCTATTTTCGCATTTTTTTCTGCCGTTCCTTATATGGAACGCTAGTCTCTTAGCATACATAAAAATCTGTGTTTATTTTTAGGTTAACGGTGCAGCAGGTTGCTGATATGTTTAAAACTGAAGACACAATGACAAAAAACCTTCCAAAAAAGTTATTGGGACTCGAGAGAAGATCTTAGAAATATTGGGGCCTACAAGGCAATGCGTAGAGATAGATTTATCGAAATAATGAGGCATATACACTGTGCCGACAACACAAAACTAGAACCAAAATATAAGATGAGAAAATTAAGACCATTGATAAATAAAATGAAACAACAATTTTTACGTCATTTTGTACCATTACAAGAAATATCATATGACGAAAGCATGATTGAGTATCATGGCCATCACGGCTGCAAACAATTTATCCGGGGAAAACCTATCCGCTTCGGATATAAGTGTTGGTGCATAAACTCCAAAAATGGATATTTAATAAATTTTGAAGAATCCCCCCGGATATTAGGCTTGATGAAAAAAATCATTTGGTGGAATATATCCCCAACAACAAACGCCGACGATGCTCCGGACAAAACCATAGAGACAGTTCTGTGCGCACACAGTGTCGCAAATGTGACGTAGGACTATGTATTGAGTGTTTCGTTGATTTTCATACTAAATAAAATAAAAACCTTGTTTTATAAATTTAATGATTTAAATAAATGTTTGATTATCTTTTTTAAAATTATTTTTATATTAGTAATTTTACGAACCCTAAAAGACTAGCGTTTCATATATGGAACGGCCGCCATCTTGGAAATAATAAGATGACATTGTATAAATTGACCTAAAACGTATTTTTATTGCTAAGTAGATTATTAAAATATAATTTACTCCTTCATATTCGAATATAAAAAACTCAGTCCTTAATGGGTTAACGTATTTTTATAACTTATACATATATGACCCAAAATACTTTTAAAATTGATTAAGCTCTGCATATTTGCACCTACAAACTTAATAGGTCAAAACATTTTTAATTGTTTTTGACTTGAAATATACCTTGTATAAAATAAACTTTTTATTAAAAAACTTAACTATTTAATTTTATTCAGCCATAAATCATCCTAAAACTGTTTTCGTTATAATTACGAAATTATGCTCCATTTTAAAACATGCTTAAAAGAGACAGTTTTTATGATAAATTGCAAATGGGCCACTTGAGAATAAAACAGGCGCCTAACTATCTTGACACTTTAAAAGAAATAATTTCCTTTGCAAAATAAAGTATTAAATTTTCAGGTCAACCGCATTGGAAAGGTAAAAAATTTTATATCCGCATATTTCATGGTTAAATGATGGTAATATTAGTGCCACAATTAAATAAGTTTAAAATATTTTTCCTACTTTCTTAAAATAGTTATTTTCCTAACAAGTGCGCAAAGTGATACTTTTCCGCAAGCGACTGCCGTCAAGTCAAGAAGTCAAGTGCGGAAAAGTCACTTTGCCCAAGCGTTAAGAACAAATTTTTCCTCCGAGCGTCAGATAATACCAATATTAAAGCAATGATTATTTTTTAAATTTTGTTTAATCTGAAAGAACTACTACAACATATTTATAAATGGGAATTATTTGTTGATAACATTTACAACAAAAGAACAGTTATTAGCATATTGTAAATTAATTGCAGAACCTGTCATTTCATTTAGCGGGTGGCTTATGGAAGCGCTTATTGTACGGCTTGATAAAGGTTAACTTAGCTCAGGAGGGGAGTTGTTCATGGTCAATATTTTATTCGACATATCCTTTTCCTGATTTGTGGGTTCATCAATGTAGCTCTCAGCTACAGCCGTTGATTTCCAGCCCCCAAGTCGCTTGACATTGGTAATTCCTTCTCCAGAATCCGCTAACATAGTCGCAGAGGATCGACAAAAACTATGTCCAGTGTACTCTTCTGGATTTTTTAATTTTAGGTATGCAGCAATTTCTAAAGACATTTTACCTATTGAATTTATTTCCACACATTTCGTACTGCATGCTCCTTGTTTATACTGGACAAAAAACGTCTGTGTGGGGTATGTGGTTTTCGCAAATTTGCATATTTAGGGTACAATTGCAGATAAAGTCCGTTATTTGTTTCATCGGACACTAGAAAGATTCTGGAAGTGTTATTTTTACTGTCAGAAATTTTCACCACTATCAAATTTTCATTATCCTGTATGTCATCAATCATTATTTTTGTAAGTTCATCTCTCCTACAAGCACCGGCTAATCCAAAAATTGTAGCAACATTTATTAGAAGGTAAATATTATCAGGTGCTTCTTTCATGAATCTTGAAACTTCTTCTTTGCTGAAAGTTTTTGATTTTTTTGGCCGGTATCCCACGTTTGGTGTTTAAGTAGTGATGTTAGCTTGAAATATGAACTTAAATCAAGGTTTCTTTTCACTTTGAGGGAACATTTTAACATAGTGTCCTTACCCCATAAAGTATTAGGTTTATATTTTTTTTGCAAATCCGCAAAATAGGCCAAGAACACTTCTTCTTTAATACTTTTTGTCCCCTTGCTGAAGCACCAGTTTTCGAAATGACTATATTGATTCTCATATTTTTCACGAGATTTTGCTGGTTATAAATTCAAACTTACGGTATTTGCTGCATCCAGGATAGGTAGCTCCTCATCGGAACTACTCATTTTAAATAATTATTTTTGTCAGATTTTTATTTAATTAAAAAAAGATACTATGACGCCTTTTCATTAAAAATGCTTGTTTGTATTGAAATTCATTTGTGCAATTGCTTGTTCATATGGAAACGAAGAAAAAATCTGACATGTGTTAAAATCACCAAGATTACATATTGTTGCTTGACTTGTCATAATCATTTATTATTATTATACAGGGTAATTAAAAAAATGTTTTTTTTGTGTTTTAGTTGAAATATTAAAAATTACGAAGTAACAAACAAAAAAGAGAATAAACTGAAACTTGCAATGGCTTCGTATATTGCATGAAATAGCCTACAATTACTAAAATACATACAAATCTTGCTTACCTGTAAGATTTTAGAGTAGTTTTACTTTTCCGCACGCTGTGCGGAAAAGTGCAACTTTGCGCACTCAAATGCGTGCGGAAAAGTGGACTTTTCCGCACGCTCGTAGAAAAGTTGTTTTTTTATTTTAGTAACGAAAAGAAAAGCAAAGATAAACCTTTAAATTGCTAGTCGTTGCTGGCTACAAAAATAAAATTTTTGCATCTAGGACGGTAAACTAAGGCTGCAACCAACATTTAATTTAGTTACAAAATATAAAACTAACATTTTCTGATAAAATAAATTTTAATAAAATAAATAATATATTTTAATGGACGAATGTGCATAAAAATTAAAATAAAACATTTATTAAATCAAATGGAAAGTAAACGAACAATTTAAATATTTCAAAGGTGTTTTAATAAGAGGTGTCACATGCTATTAACGAATAAAATAAATGTTTTATGGCATCCTTAAAATTTATTTATGGCCATTGTACAATTATACGTGGAATACAATATCTGCCAAATGACCACCACGACTTCTCCGGCAGCACAATTATTTTGTTAAAATTTTTCATTACTACACATTTTGAAGTTATGTCACAAAATATTTGTTTTATTTTTTGTTTTAGTTGTTGAATGGTAAGGGGTTTGGATTTGTTATCTTTGCTTCTTACATAGCTCCACAAAAATAATCTAGCTGAGTCTAGTCAGCATGATTATGGTGTTCAATTTACGTCCCCATTCTTTGAGTTACTTCTCCTTCCAAACCGTGTACGCAATAAATCGTGCTGTATGACATGTCGCACTATCTTGTTGGAACCATATATTGTCTACAGCCATGTCCATTATGTTATCCCATAAAAAATCAATTATCGTTCGGTATCCCTCTCCATTTACTCTACACAGCTTGTTCGTCTTCATTTTAACAAAAATGTGGACCCCAGCCCAAAAACGGCACCAAACTGTCACACATTAAGCATGCTTTGGCAGATGCGACAATTTTGCTTATTTATGTAAATGTTTAAATGGAATTAAAACTCGTCACTGAAAATTATTTTATTGCAAAAATGATAGTCCTCTGCCTTCCTTTGTAGGATCCAATTGCAAAAAGCCCGGCGTTGTTCATGATCTGCTGGCTTTAGTTCCTGTGTAATTTGAATCTTGTAAGGATATAGACCTATATTCTGCCGATGCCCAAATGTTGTATTTCAATAGAAATTTGTGAATTTTTAGTTACACTTTCCCGAACAACCTAAATGTTCCTAACAAAACGAGCTGGACGTTGCCGTATTTATGTATTAATATCTTGCACAGATCCGGTAGTTTCGAATTTATGCACCATTTTGCAAATGGTTAGTTTTAAGAGACGATTGCGTACACCAACGTAATCAGGAATATGCCGATATGTGACTCTTACAGAATTGTTGAAATTATACCGAATTCCCTAATGTAATAAAACCTGAATAACAAAAAAAATTGAGATAAAGAGTGGCAAATAAAACTTTTTCAACCTCCTATTGGAATACCCTTTAAAAAAATTACTTAAAATATTTAATCCTTGTTAATATAGAAAATTATTTTAATATAGAATAAACAGATTATAAGGAAAAGAGCAACACAATGAATTGTTACCAAGGTCATATCAATATCTCTAGACATCTATGCCAGTTTTGAATTGAGAACCTCTAGCTTGCGATACACTTCTAAACGTCAAATTTTGGTAATCAATTCTTTAAAAAGCTATAACTGGAAAATGGATTGACGGATTTTAACGAGTGTTGCATATCCGGAAAGTTCACTTCATGTAGATTTTTTATGTCCTAAGCACTTTTCGATAGGTTATAATTTTATGAGTATACGGGGCCAACAAATACCAAAAACGTAGCTAATTTAGACATCCTAAATATAGGGTAAATTATTGAACGGCAAAGGGACCATATGTGTGTGTTTTGTTTTAAAAATGGCCAAGTTAAAGTTTGTGTCAATATCTCGAAACGATTTCTACCGTTAATCGATTTATGCTGTTTAAGTGCCTGTTAACTTATTCAGCAAAAATGCGTAGTTATTATGGCATTAGGTCTGATTGGTAGGAATTCCAACAACGCCTTAAAGTTTTAAACATTTTTAAACATACATTAGGGTATTTGGTGTTGTACACCATGTGATATTACGAGTTTAAAATTTAAATGTTAATTATTAGAATAATATTGTTTTTATATATCTAGACGTTGTTGCAAGTCTTTTTTAATTCAAATAATAAATTTAGGATTTTTAAATCATTTAAAAATGTTTTAAACGTTAGAAAATTCATTCTTATTGAATAAAATAAAATTTTACTAAACTCTGAATATAAAACTGTTGAAATCGTCAATCCATTTTCAGTTAAGCTTTTAAGAATTAATTAAAAATTTGCGTAATATACAAGCCAGAGGTTCTCAATTTAAAAACTGGCATAGACGTCTAGAGATATTGATATGACCTTGGTAATAACCCATATTATAACGACCAAAAAAACTACCACTGAAATGGGACACACTCGGGTTTTGTGTTTTTTTGCAGCACTCTATTGATCACCCTGTACATCATGATAATATTCTTCTTACCAAAACAAAATGCAATATAGCTTAAAGTAGAAGAAACGTGGTTTTAAACTTCGTTTTAGGGATTCAAAAGAGTTAATTTTTAAAAAAGTTACAGCAGTTTGAAAATGGGTTTAACAAAAATTGAGTTTTTTTTGCAAAAAACCTAATTGGATCGCAAAATTATGCATACAATAAAGAATAATTAACGCCCTTTATACACTATAAGGTAAAAAGAACACAGCTGATCTCCATCTCATTAAAGCCACTTTATTTAAATATTTAAATTTTTGGTGTTTTCTTCCTTTTGTCACACTTTTCCTGTTTTTAAAATAATTTCCTACCTACTTGTATATCATGCATATTATTAATGCAATTAAAAAACTAATATGCTAAGCTGCCGGAAAAATTAACACACTAAACATTTTACTTAAAACTTATTGGTTTTATTCGCCCCGGGGAAAATTGCGTCACATTTTATAAAACAAACTGCATAATAATTATAAAATTATGTCACGTTTTATTATATAATGGTGGAAGAGACATTTTTCATAAAAATGCATTTTAATTTAAGGTAAATTATGCAGGGCGGTTTTAAAGTAGGTATTTATTTTTACAGTAGCGTATTTAAAAATTTACCCTAAGGGGAGGTTAAATAAAGAGAAGGAAAAGCGAACAATTCCTAATTTAAAAAGTGGTACAATTTGAAACTATTATTTTGGGATTTTACGGCAGCATACTGCCACTCCAAAGTAGGTGGGTACAGATCGGCCTTTTTTCGCCCATAAAATTTAAAGTTTCAATCTAGGCCATCTAATTATATTTATAATAAATTTAAGTGTCTGTATTTACATCTACAATGAATTGGTAAAAAAAATTAGAATGGCAAGGACCAAAAAAAAAACTTTTAAACTTGCCATTTACACGTTTTTAAATCTTTTATTTAAAAAAAAATAAATGATGGACTCAACGCATCAAAATAAATAAATGCCAGTTGATAAACCTATTATGTGTTATATTAAAGATAAAAAAAAATAGTTGGTGAAGTTTTTGAAGTTGATATTTAAAAATTTAATAAAAATGGCAAGTTTAAAGTTTTTTTTGGTACCTGGCTTTATGATTTTTACCAATTATTTGTAGATGTTAATAAAGATACCTAAACTTATTATAATTATAAAAATGGCCCCAATTTAAAACTTTAAATTTTTACAAAAATAAAGGGCGAGAAATGGCCGTTCTTTGCTTAACTCCTCTAAATACCGGCAATCGGCATGAAACGAAAACCTTAAAAGAAGTGCTGTATTAATTTGACAGACGAACTGGTTTAATTCCATAAGATATTGACATGATAGTTTTGAACAACATACAAAATTATTACATGGGAAGTACGTGCTGCCTATTTTTTACCTACAAATTAAACATAGGGTGTTTAAAAAATGCAGGACCAAATTTAATAAGGTAATTCGTAATTAAAAAATATTAAAAGAGTTACTATAAATGATAGTTTCTAAGAGACAGGGTGTTAAACTTTTTTAAAAATATAAAATAATCCCCTTTAGCCAATTAGTTTAGGCCCAATTGAATTAAAATTATAAAATCAAGTGGCGTCTCTGGGGACACCTTATCGAAAATAATTGTAAAAAATGTACCTACTCTATTAATTTTTTTGCAATTTTAATATTATTTTTAAACTAAGCAACTAAAAACACAACTTTTTGTATTTTTTCCCATTCTGATTTATTTTCGAAAAGAAAACAATTTATTGCAAGTCTTTAGACCCCATTAAAAAAAACATAAAAAAAAAATAAATTCTAATCTGCAACTAGAATTAACTATTAAAATCCTTGTCCAATCTGTACACTCTGTATGTATCCCAAATCAGACCCTCTTTAGAATATTGTTCTCATGTCTGGGGAATGGCATCCCCTACAACACTTAGCATTCTGGACTCCATTCAAAGAAGAGCCGTTCGTGTTATTAATGATCCAACGCTCACAGAAAGGCTTCCTCTTCTTGCCCACTGTCGAGCTGTAGGGGATCTGTCGCTCTTCTATAGGTATTTTCACGGCTTCTGCTCAGAGGAGTTGACCAGTATAATTCCTTCTCTGGCAGCTCCTAACAGAGCAACACGTAGTGCAACTTTTATGCATCCTTATACAGTTCAGTTAGAGAGGCCCCGAACTTCCCGCTTTCTTCGTTCCTTCATCCCTAGAGTGTCAAGACTATGGAACCTGCTGCCCGCAGAACTTTTTCTTTCTCCTCCCAATCTCCAAAAATTTAAGTCTCGTGTGAACAAACTCCCTCTCACCACACTGAAGACACCCACGGTACGTTAGTACTTAGGCATCAGCCTTCGTGGACTGTTCCAAGATAAAAAGACGAATTTCATGATTTTTTGATCCTCCCCGTTCCTGTCACAACTTTATATTTGTGAGATTCCCCCCCCCAGTGTGACATCACATATTTTGAAATTCTACATCTAAAAATAATAAAAATGATTATTAAATTTGATTTTATTTGTATTATATTTTTAAATAAGTTACCATCAAATTAAATATTTTAAACGTAGACTCGCCAACGAAAAAACCATAGATATATAAGCAAAGGGAGATATAACCGTTATTCATAAATTGGCTTTGTTGTGTATCAAACATTCATAATGTGTAAGAAAAGGACTTCCGATAAAAAATTCCCTGCAGGCAACGTCGCAAATGTTTAGCAGCGCAAACCGTGGCGGGCCACCAGTGGCGTAGTTCGTTTCCAAAAGCTATTTATCTATAGAAAATTACTAACATATATGTTTTAGTATATTATCCAAAATAATAGCTATTTATGAGACTCAGTCCAAATAAAGTGACATGAAACTTTTTTGGGCTGTTTCGAGAAACATGCAAGTAAATAAACCTATTGGTTCAATATAATAATTAAACTTTATCACATAAAGCGACACTTTGAAAACTGGAATTGTTAACCTTAACCATACATAATAAAAAACTTAAATCTGTTTTTTAACCTTATCGCAATTGCCGTGTTTTTATCTTCATCGCTATCCACACCGATTTTTATAGATTTACTTTTATTCATAAAAAATAACAGATCATCTGACAGCCACCTTAAACTCCAATTAATGAGATCAAAAACGCATGAAATACATTTGGTAAAAGTGAGAGGAGGAAATTAATAGAACAAAAATGTTTAGTTCAGAACGAATATCAAAATATAACTAAAGTTTGGATTTGAATAAAAATGTATTTTTATCACCTTTTTTAAATAAATTTCATTGTTCTAAATTAAATAGGTATTTTTAACTTTATGTTTTTAATTTTTTGATTAGAGAAAAAAAAAAAGATGAGAAAAATTTCACTGTTTTTTTGCATATAATTTATTGTATTCAGTAACAATATTAAAGCATTCTTAACTAATCCAAGAATATTTAACTAACTATTCATTTCTATTTGTGATAATATCACAAGGTGCAAAATAATCTGAAAGATTTTGGCAATTTGTGGTAACTGCATATTCTTTTCAAATCCAAGTAGGGAAAACCATATTTTTTTTCTCTCCGGGTCAACAGGAAACCTTAAAACAAATTTTATAATTAAAATCGTTCATATGCTATATTATTCTAATAAAAAACTATACCGTGGTGGTTACTTTCAATCGATTATAAAATAATTAAACAATTTTTTCGTTAGTTATATAATCCAATTTTATGCTAAAATAAGTAAACAATCGTTGTTAATCTGCACAAAAATATAACATAAAAAGTATATTAACAACAAAATGTTATTTGTTCGCCATGGTATTGCACGTCAATGAAGTCAAGTTTTATAAAAGAACTGTTTAAACTTACCTGTGAAACGAAATATTTTTGTTACGAGAATCCAGTTTTCCACAAACCTGGGACTTCACAACCATTTTCTAGTCTGTTTATTAAAAATAATACATAAAATATTAAAAAAATATTCTTATAACCGCACTTTAAAAACACAAATCTCTCTCTGAGCTAGTTTAAACAAAATGCAACACCGCCTCACAACACAAATAAAAAATTTACCACTAGCTGACCGACGACCTTCGTGACCGTAGCGTACGAAACTTATGAATAAACTACAAAAAGCAGTGTTGCCCATCTTGACCGTTAATATTCCGTTTTTGATTATTTTTGAGAATAATATTAATAAAGCAAAATAAAAATCAACTAAAAAACATTTTTCTGTCGCTGCTACTAAGTTATTGCATAACGACATGTTATGATCTATGGTCTCTTTAGGAATTTAAAAAGGAAATATTAATAAAGCAATATCCTAAAAATTTGCCAATAAAGGACAATTGGCAAGGGTGCATGTGTATCAAGCAGGTTTGACCATCAAGTGATCTAGAGAGGTAGACACTATTTCAATGTTTGATTGCTCTTAATTGTAAACAGTTTTATCTCCCTTTGCTTATATATCTATGAAAAAAAACCTACTTAAACCTCATAGGCCTATAGAAAGATTTACTAGAAATCTTAAGTTTTTCGTTAATTAGATTTTTATTGACTCCCCCCCATTCCCTTTGTCTCTCCCCCCCTCCCCCCCTTAAGCTGTGACGTAATATATGAATAAACCCCAATGTATAAATAAAAATTTATTATTTACCTTTGTTATTAAGTATTTGGATAGTTAACATTAATTGTACATTGAAACTTAATTTTTTAAAATTTTTTTAATGGGTCCAAAGAGTTAGTTTTTTTTCCAAAAACAAAACAAGATAGGTAAAAAGTTGTATTTTAAGTTGCTTAATCTAAAAAATATATAAAAATTGCAGAAAATGTCAGTGGTGCATATTGATTTACAATTATTTTTGATAAGGCGGGCGCCACTGTATAAAATGTATATTTAATTAGGCCTTAATTATGCCTTTAATAACAGACATAATACTGACAAGTTTTAAGAATGCCAGATACATGTTATTTAAAATAATTACAAAAAACTATTTTTTTTTTAGTTTAAAATCCTGTATCTTAAGAACATTGTATTTTAGAGGTCATACTTATACTTTTTTTATTTTTAATAAGGAATCACTTCCTGAAATTTGGTCGTGCATGTTTTGAACACCCTGTATAAATCCATACACGAGCAAACTTGTGTGTTTAAACAACTCAAAGCAAGAATATATTAAAATTTTACGGGTCAAATTGGTCGTCTAATTCATTTCAAGGCGCTAATTTTGTCATTTCTTAAAAGGTGTAGTTAATTCTCTGCCCTTCCCCCTTAGACCGAGCGCTCGCGGCCGGAAAAAGAGACCGATTTTTTACAGGCTGCCTTTAATATGGGTGATATTTATAGCCACAAGCTATAGATAGATGCACCTATTAAGTTCCGCAACGTGTTACTTTATATATAAACATTAACTTTAATTAGCAAAAAAAGAGGCTTCTTAAATCAACTTTTTACAGTCTGCCAATTGTTAAAGCATAAGGCTAGATTGCCAAATCCACAAAAAAGTTGCAGACAGACGGTTTTCTCCAGTACAAGAGTAAAGCATACTAATGCTAGTTCGCTAAAAAATCGTGTAACTAAAAACACTTTTTTACAGTCTGCCAAGCACAATTTAGACTAATGTGTGCATGAGATTGACGAATTTTCACAAGGCAGACTGTTTCCCGATTTTTAAAAATTTATATATAAAAGTTATTTAACAAATTTTTTACAGTATTTCAGAAAATAAATTTACAGTGTAAAAGTTATTTAAATATAAACTTAACAGTTCACAATATTGAGTAAAACAAATGGCAGCCTATTTTTAATTTGCAAAATAAAAGTAAGACTTTTAACGATTTTTTGCAGTCGGCCATTGTATCCCAACAATGTTTAGTTAGTAAATAAACAAACTATTGAATGGCAGACGATTTATGATGGTACATCTAGCGTTAATTAAACTTTGAATATTATAAAATCGCGCGGTAGGCAGGTAACGAAGATTGATTGGGGTCAGGAAAGTTAGGTGACTACGATGTTCTTTGCATGCATCATGATGCACATAACCTTCCCCGGTCAATCTTTATCACCTGACCATGGCGTCCTAACGCACTTGACCCCGGTCAATCCGGCTTTTTTGTAATTAAAATTTACGATAATAGTTTAGAATAAAATACTGAGGTTTTCTGAGTAATTACAATTCACACACATTACTATTGGGATTCAGGAAGTTTAATTCTTAACATCAATATTTTTAAAATTAATTTTTAACAAATTATTTTTGTATAACATCCAAAAACGAAGTAACTGTTTTGTGTGTAATATTCATAAATTTAACACAAAAAGTTTCAAGTTTACCCAATAATTCTGCAAATATTCCCCCACACATCTGATTAAAAAATGTATAATAATAAAAAATGAAAAAAATTAATTTAATAAAAATAACTAAATATATATTTAAATTTATTTAGAAGTATTTTAAAGATTTAAATTAAAAAAGAAAGGTATGGAATCGAACCCCGAACCTCCGCAGGTTTCTGCTGTTTGATTTTACAAAATAGTTGGCCATGGTAAAAGTACTTGACAGAACTGGTAAAATATTGCAAAAAAAATCACACAAAAACAATGGATGATATAAGAAAATCTTATTAAAACAGTTTCGAAAGCTAATATATCACAAGTAGGCGCAAGTAGGCAAACAAGCAGGTGACGTCGTTATAAACTCGACCAATCAGGAGCGTTTTGTGTTATGTGACAAATGTTTAAAAAATACATTTTTATGTACGGATTTTTAAATAAATAAATTATTATTTTTAACTTACGTTAATAAACAACCATTTTAAACTACCTTTACAAATCGTCTGCCATTTAATAGTTTGTGTATTTAATATCCTAAAATTGTTTGAAAAAATGGCAGACTGTAAAAAAATTTTTAACCATTTAAGTTTTTTTCAAGTTTAACTTCGTTTGCTTATACTTTAAACTTTTGAATTAGTATGCTAATAATTTAATATGAAAAATTAAAAGTTGTTATTTAGTCAATAGGCAGACTGTAAAAAATTGTTCGAAATACGTGAAAAATTTGTTAATTAACTTTTTTGCATCAATTTTTAAATTTCGAGAAACAGTCTCCTTGTGAAAATTGCAATCTCATGCACACATTGTTTAAATTGTGCTTGGCAGAAATGTAAAAAGTGTTTTTAGTTACACGATTTTTTTGCGAACTAGCATTAGTATGCTTTATTCTTGTACTGGAGAAAAACCCTCTGCCTGCAACTTTTTGTGGATTTGGCAATCTAGCCTTATGCTTCAACAATTGGCAGACTGTAAAAAAATTGATTTAAGAAGCCTCTTTTTTTTTCTAATTAAAGTTAAGTTTATATATGGAACACGTTGCGGAACTTAATAGGTGCATCTATCTATAGCTTGTGGCTATAAATATCACTGTTCAAAGGCAGCCTTAAAAAAACGGTCTCTTTTTTCGGCCGCGAGCGTTGGTCTAACTGCAGTTGTTTTAAAATAAATGATATTTACGGGACGAATTATGTTTAGGACTTTAGTAGACCTTAAAAGTAAAGGTTTATGTTTAAAGTTTTTTAAATAATGTTTTTTTTTGCAGGTATGCCAATAAGATAGCAATAAACAAAAAAAGGCGGGCATTTTTAAGGTAAGGTTAATTTCCGAACGTAAGAATAATTGGTTTGCAGGATATTACTGGGTATGTTCAAGACTCAAAAAGTGACCAATAGAGCCATTTATTTGCAAAATCATTGCAACTTTTGACATGTTTTTTATCATTCAAAACGATTTACATGTTATTTTCAAAACACTAAATAAATAAAGAATATTAAAAATCGATAAAAACAATATTCAGGAAAACAATAATTTTTCGTTATTATATTAGAATAAGCAATTCTAGAAATTATTGCTGCTATTTATGTTTCAAAATATTTTAATTTATGGGTAAAATAGGTGAATAGTTAAGAAGACGGACTCCCAATACGGCAACCCCGGTTCGACTCTTGATGCGGCCAAATTTTTAATTATTTTGTTAATATAAAAAACTCTTTAACATTGTTTTATTTATTTAAAAAGTTATACTTTAAACAAATAATAGGAATTTTCGTCAGCATATAGCACAAGCTCATGTATGTATTAAAACTATCAAATAATTCAAATAATAGTAGAAAAACGTTAGTTAAAAGTGCTAACATTTAAAAAATGTACAGTTATTTTAGTAGTGGATTATAGTTACTGCGGTTTTTTAAAGCTACCAAGAAATATTATCAATAAAAAATTAGAGCTATGATACTTACTTCTGTTTTCTTACGGAGAAAAAGTGACACCCTTTTTAGGTTTATTTTTACTACTAACTAGACAGTATTTGCGAAATTTCATGTTTTGTTAATTCTGTAATCTAATATTATTATTTATTGTTTTCCAACGGGGTGTACAAAATTTATAATATTATTTATTAAGATAAAATTTAGAGTATAATTTGCTAAAAATATTTAAAACGTATTAAGTGAAGTTAGCACCAGAATACAAAAAGTCCAAATAAATAATGTATTTTTTTGCAAGTACATCAAGAGAAAACTGTAATAAAGGCCCGGCTCTATTCAAGTCATATACACACCATAAAATATACTCTTTTCATATCTTAAAGTAATTATAATGTCATTAATCCCATCAGTTTGTGCCAATGTTGAAAGTGCCATGTAGTACATGGGATATGCATAGAAAGAAGTAAATCTATATTACCCCCTGAATATTATTAGCACATTTTTTAAAGACGATTGTTGGTATGCCATCCAGTTCGCGTAATTACATACTATACTATTATTCAGAGCACCCGCGATATAGGTTGCTCTGAGTCGCAGTATGGATAGTAGTGACGAATACGCGCGAATTTTCACTTCATAATATACTACAACCCAGAGCGGCGGTTAAAAATATTATATAAAATGCTGTATAGCATGTTATGAAAATGTGTTGAAATGCTTTGGATGGGTATTGAAAATTTAAATGGGGGTTTTATTGCCTGCATAAAATCCTCAGACACATTTGTTTTGTTTAATGTCCTGAACTATTATAAATTATTGTATTGATACAATGCCTGCTTTAACCTAATTCCCTTATAACTTCATAGTAACAAAAAGCATAAGCATAATAACGTTTTGACAGATAAGTACTACATCACGAGGGAGTTATTTCAGAGGTACGTAGAGGGAAGTATTGTCAGAGTTCTCAAATGTAGGTTGTATCGCAGTTGTATATTTTAAATCCTTAGAATTAAAGTGGAAATTTAAATTTAATTTTTCTAATTAATACAAAAAAATACACTTTTTATTGATACGTGATGTACTTATTATATCGTGCCTAAAATAAAAGAAAATAAACTCATATAAATAAAACAACATTAAGCTTTAAAAACGGACATAGTTGAAATAAAATAAAATTATGAAGATTAAACAGAATAAAATAAAATACCTATACATTAGTAAGATTTAGCACTACAATAACACTAAAATCTTGGACTTCCATTGTCTTTATTTGTTAACGTTACACAACGTTTCGGTTAGTGATGTATCTCCAACCGTTTTCAAGTGATAACTAAAAGCTATTCCTAAAAACTACGACTTATATACTATCCCGGTCACTGAAGCTTGACCGACTTTTCACGGTTCAGCAACGGCAGCCAGATATTCGGAATTTCTACACTAGGTTTGCAAATACATTTTGGTTGTTTACAATAATTGCAGCTTCCTTAAATTTTCTTTTCTTCCAGTGGGTTTCTTTATGAATGGTTTTTGCTTCCGACCATTGTATGCGGTGTTGTTTTGACCAAGCGTGTTCGGCAATACCTGACTTCGACGTTTCACCTCGTTCCGTATGTTTTTTGTGTTCTTTAACTCTTACTTCGAGAGGTCTCTTTGTTTCCCCAATGTATACCTCACCACAATCACAGGGAATTTGGTAGATACAGTCATTGTTTGAAACATTATTGTCTGGTCTCGTTTTGGTGAGAATACTTCTTAGAGTAGTTTGGGATTTAAATGCCGATTCTGCGGATCTTTTCCGAAGTTCCTTTAATGTATGGAATTGTCATGAATATTTGGTCACGTAGAGTCTCGTTCAAGTTAGAGTTTCTTGTCTTATTTTGATATTTTTTGATTGTTTCGTTTACTAGTCTCTCACTGTATCCGTTCTGCTTAAGATCCCTAGTTATGTTACCTATTTCCTCTTGCAGGGATTCCCTACTGTTGCATAAGGTCACTGCTCGATTGTATAGAGTACGTAAAACCCCCCTCTTTGGTTTCGTTAGAATGATTAGAATTTTGGTGTAAATATTGTCCAGTTTGGGTAGGTTTTCTGTATACCAAGGTTTGTATATGTCCATTATTTCGTTTGACTAGAACGTCGAGGAAAGGAGGGCCGAATTTTGCTCCTTCTTCATTGTGAATTTGATACAAGGTCGGAGGCAATTTAGATGTTTTAAGAAACCTTCGAGTTCTTCATCATTATCTGTCCATACAATAAAAGTATCGTCAACATATCTTAGCCAAACTTTTGGTTTAATTACTGAAGTTTTAATTGCATGTTCCTCAAACCATTCCATATAAATATTAGCTACCACTGGGGAGAGCGATGAACCCATGGGAAGCCCATCATCCTGTGCGTAGAACTCATCTTTCACCTGAAAGTAGGAACTACGGAGGCAAAGCTCCAACAACTCCATCACTCCATCCAGTGGCAGGGGGGTCCGTTCTACTAGTGTTTTATCTTCTTTAAGCTTGGCTCGGATAATGCTTAACGATTTGAGGAACATGCAATTAAAACTTCAGTAATTAAACCAAAAGTTTGGCTAAGATATGTTGACGATACTTTTATTGTATGGACAGGTAATGACGAAGAACTTGAAGGTTTCTTAAAACATCTAAATTGCATCCGACCTTGTATCAAATTCACAATGGAGAAGGAGCAAAATTCGGCCTCTTTCCTCGACGTTCTAGTCAAACGAAATAATGGACATTACAAACCTCGGTCTACAGAAAACCTACCCACACTGGACAATATTTACACCAAAATTCTAATCATTCTAACGAAACCAAAGAGGGGTTATACGTACTCTATACAATCGAGCAGTGACCTTATGCAACAGTAGGGAATCCCTGCAAGAGAAATAGGTAACATAACTAGGATCTTAAGCAGAACGGATACAGTGAGAGACTAGTAAACGAAACAATCAAAAATATCAAAATAAGACAAGAAACTCAACTTGAACGAGACTCTACGTGACCAAATATTCATGACAATTCCATACATTAAAGGAACTTCGGAAAAGATCCGCAGAATCGCGAATAAGTACAATATTAAAACGGCATTTAAATCCCAAACTACTCAAAAGTATTCTCACCAAAACGAGACCAGACAATAATGTTTCAAACAATGACTGTATCTACCAAATTCCTGTGATTGTGGTGAGGTATACATTGGGAAACAAGAGACCTCTCGAAGTAAGAGTTAAAGAACACAAAAAACATAGAACGAGGTGAAACGTCGAAGTCAGGTATTGCCGAACACGCTTGGTCAAAACAACACCGCATACAATGGTCGGAAGCAAAAACCATTCATAAAGAAACCCACTGAAGAAAAGAAAATTTAAGGAAGCTGCAATTATTGTAAACAACCAAAATGTATTTAGCAAACCTAGTGTAGAAATTCGAATATCTGGCTGCCGTTGCTGAACCGTGAAAAGTCGGTCAAGCTTCAGTGACCAAGGGATAGTATATAAGTCGTGGTTTTTAGGAATAGCTTTTAGTTATCACTTGAAAACGGTTGGAGATACATCACTAACCGAAACGTTGTGTAACAGTTAACAAATAAAGACAATGGAAGTCCAAGATTTTAGTGTTATTGAAACCATTACATTGTCTAACACTTTCAAAGAAACATTTAGCACTACCTCTATTAACAAGGACCGCTTCACTTAAGGATCTTGAGGCTGTGCGTTTCCTATTAAGATTTTCATTTTTGGCGGGCCTTCCAGCCTGAATCCTTTTGGAACCAGACGTGAGGCCAGGTTTTTGTATGCGCCTACTAATTGATGTCTGTTGAAAGTTAATTTTTTTCCACGCCGAATATTTTTTATATTAGCAAATGCATGTAATAGTTCTGTAGGAGTTTTAATTTTGTCAAGACATTTATTTAGTCGAACGATAATGTTTGTTGAGTATGGTGATATGTTTTTTTAAACATTTCAATAATATTTGAAAAAAATTGTCTAAGTGCTTCTACGGCTTCATTTTTTTTTGTTGTAAGGTTTTCAGCTGCTGCAAGAGGAGAAGTAGTTGAATTGCTAACATATGCTATTTCTTGAGAAAAAAACCATTACTAGATGCTCCACAGTTAGATGGTTCTTTGGTGCCCTTATTAATAAACGTATCCATCATGTAATCAAAAAACATTTCATCAATAATATCCCCCATCGCTAATTTGGCCAAATTCATCATATCATTCATAGTTGCAAGGTTTGTTAATTTTTTTTTGTATTAAGGTTATGTTAAAGATATCCATTTCAAGAATAAGTCGTGATTTACATAGATATAATAATTATTAAAAATAATGTCATAATAGAAATACATTATGAAGTATGACCGATCAATTTGGCAACAAAACAGTTTAACAAAGATACATATCAATAACAACGGCGTTGTGAATTACTCAAATCAATATTATATATTTTTTATTTAAGTTATGATAACGATGGACGTGATAGATAGGGTACCATAAAAAAGTTTTAAAAAACAATAAATAATATATATATATACGCTCTGGGCCGTAGTATATTATGAAGCGAAAATTTGCGCGTATCGGTCACTACAATCTATACTGCGATTCAGAGACACCTCTGTCGCCGTTACTCTGAGTAATAGTACAGTGCTTTCATTTCAAAACGAACCACCCTAAATATCTTTAAAAAAAACACTCACCAAAAAAACAAAGAAACACGTCGATTTAGATATACAGGGGGAAGTTCAATTTCGTATTTGATAAAATTTTATCGATCACCTCCTAACCTCCAGTTAACCTCACTTTGATATGTCAAATGGCAACCCCCATAGTGTGAACATCATTGAAGCGGCATGAAATTTGCTATCTAACAGTACTAAAAACTTTAAATCGATGGACGTAGAAGCGACTTAGAAGTAAAAATTGTGTTAATTAGTTTATCGTGTTCAAATAATTTATTTTATCAAATGCTCAAAATGTGCGCCGTTATTGGCGAGACAAGCTTGTTTTGAAATTCCTCGCAGACTATTTTAGTGTGCATTCTATCCAATTATTATTTTTTGTGTTACCTGCTACAGCAAAACACTGCAATAGCACAAGTTTTTAAGACGTTTAGGAACCAGCTAAATATTACTGTTAGGATTGTCATTTTGACATCGTTAGTTTAAAATTAAGAATCTTGATTTTAAAATGGTGTATCTCACAGAGAGAAAGAAATAATTTTCCTATATGGGGCTGAAGATTGATGCGCGCGCCGCCAGAGACAATGAGAGGCATCAAAATAAAACGTGGGGCATATATATGTAATGGAATTGGTGCGTAAGTTTGAAGAAACTGGATCTGTATGTAACAAGAAAAGTACTAATGAAAGGGTTTTAGACGAAGCACGCCAGGTTGAGGTACTAGGACAGTTCGCAATAGATCCGACGTTGTCTATTCCAAATGTTTCTAACTGACCAATATTTCTATGGGTTCCGTGCACAAAATTTTGAAAAAGAATAAGTTTTTTCCATACAAAATACAAATTCTTCATGAACTCAACGAAGACGATTATGATAGAAGAATAGAATTTTGCGAATCAATTGCCAGCGAATTGACGAAGACCCTCATTTGATCAAAAATATCTGCTTTTCTGACGAATCAACTTTCTTCTTAAATGGAATTCTTAATAGACATAACTGCAGATATTGGGATAATAAAAATCCGCACATATTTCAGGAAGGACATACTCAATTTCCAAAGAAGATCAACGTTTGGGCAGGTATTTAGGAAACGAAATTATCGGGCCATTCTTTTTGGAAGAAAAAATTTAACTGGGCAACTGTATCTGAACCTTTGGAAAATGGATATACCCTATCGTCCAATCTTTGGAAAAATCAGGTGGATGAAAATGGTGCTATGGAACTCAGTGAAAAAAAGAAGATGGAGCCCCTCCCCACTATGCTTTAGCAGTTCGAGAGTGGCTCAATGAACAGTTTCCCCGGGACATGGATAGGCAGACGAGGTGCCATCGAATGGCCACACGGGCTCCAGACTTAACTCCTCTAGACTTTTTTCTCTGGGGTTATTTAAAAAGTAAAGTATACAAAACGCCACCTGCAAATATTCAAGAACTTAAATGTAGAATTACACTAGAATGCAGAGGTATTACCAGACAAACTTTCGCCAACGTTCGCGAAGAATTTCAAAACAGACTTTATTATTGTCTCGCCAATAACGGCGCACATTTTGAGCATTTGATAAAATAAATTATTTGAACACGATAAACTAGGGGCAACTGTTGAAAGAGAAATAAAAGGAGAGGATCAAGGGTAGAATTGGCAGCAAATAGTTCGGCCTTTCCTCTAGAGGCAGAAACAATTTCATCTTTATTGATTTGGGTTGGAAAAAAGTCAAAAGTTTGAATCAATTTCCTGCTTAGATGTTAGCTTGTCGATTTTCGGAAAAAAGGGTTTAAAAAACTTTTTATGACCTTGAATTTTCAAAAGCCTGGCTTTGCCACAGGGTTTAGAAAACCACGGTGTGTAATTTAAAGGTTCCAGATTCTTTTTGGGAAATATAGGTGACAATGCCCAGTTAAATTGTTTTAATAAGTTCTTTAGAAATTTAGAAAGGATCGTGAGTGGAAGAGCAGGTAGAAGCCCAAAAGGGGGTGGCAAAGAAATCTCCAGTACATCCCCAAATTTGGGCCCAGTTTTAGTGCCAGATGGTGGCGGGGTGCATTTTGGGTATGATACAGAGAAGCAACTGATGCTTGGTAAGTTTAGGGGGTTAAAATTTGTATTTGTCCCCCCTATTTCATATGTCACTAAAATTTCATGAAATTATTTGAGATCGTTTTCAAAATGCCTCAGTATAACACTTTTTACCACATGTTATTACAAAAGTGGTTTAGCTTTTCATAATATATAAAAAACTCTATTTAAAAAAAATATTTAAATGTCTGAATACTGGAGCCGAATAATAATTTATTTTGATTTAATATGCACTAAAAACAGAAATATACAAACTGTTTTAAATATAGAAAGAAAAAATAATGTACTTTAAACAGACCTGTATTTTAATAAAGAACATAAAAGTGTCCCCAAGTAAAAAAAAAATGTAATTAACAAAAAACAACCTTTTTCAATTTACCTTATTAAAAAATTATTTTCCAAAAAACTTTTAATTTACTTTAAAAGAAAAAAAACAATAACTATGCTGACACTAAAGTTATAACTTCTTTTCTAGATAATGTTACATTAAATTTTCAATCCATTAATGTAACATGTGATTTACTAGTACTTACTTCAGTTGCAAAATATATGCATGGTAATGTACGCATACCTGTTTCGACACCTCATTCTTTAAGATTAGT
>JAHBCN010010368.1:0-32053 GCA_019359885.1 Listronotus oregonensis | reverse complement strand
GTTAAAGAAATCTACCCAAAGCTTATTAGTACGTATTTAATACTTTCGAAAATAAAACAACCAAAAACATTAAATTACTATTTTAATTTTACTTGGCAAGCTCTCTTGTCATTGATATAATAAATAAATATATTTACTTTTAAAGTAGATAAATTGATTTTAAAATATTTAACATCGAAGGCATTTCATGTTAAATACCTTAAAATATATTATTACTGTATTTACACTTTTTAAAAATATACATTTCTATTAAAAAATTGTATATAAATTTACACTATTTACCTAAAATTATCCAGCTACTAATAACATAATACTTTTTAAGTACTTATTATAAGTACAGTAATACATACATGAGCAATACTTTTGATACGGTACTATAAACTATATTTACTGTCTTTTGTACATTAACTAGTAGAATTATTACATTTATTTAGTAATGAATACACAGTATTAAATATGCATAATATAAAAGCATTCGTCCCTACTTCATCTTAAATAAAGGTACATTTTTAAAAGGTATTTTTACATCAATTAAGATAATTAAAGCCATTAATGAAACAGTAGCAAGTATACAAATCTGAACAGAGTTTTATCCAACGAGGACAGGTTATAATCATGACAACTAAAATTGCCATCATGTATATTTTTTTCTCGTAGAACTTCAAAGAATACTTAAAAAAGTTAATTTAATTAAAACAAAATCCATACATTTTGTTTAAATTTAAATTATTTTCCCAAGTCTTCCTTTAGATTTTACAGGAAAAATAGATTGGCTGGCTTTTAAGCATTTTTTTTTAATTTCAACGCCACGAATATGGCTGTTCGGTCCTCGTTGAATGACCCTGTATATGTAGATGAATATACAATATCGGGCTTAAGCCGCATTTCGTTTATTTTATATTTTTTTAAATGATATTTTATCTTTGGAGTCCCTTCATCTCAAACTTACAAGACGCGGATCAAAATTTAAAAAATCGTTTACAAATAAGGTGTAAACTAACAAACATTTACCATTACCTTTATTTTAATAAAAAAAAAACATTTTTTAACTTATTTGAAATGAAAACCTTTTTTTTTTGGGTGTAACCTAGTGGAAAAAATCGAACACTAAACCTGTTATTAACTACTCTAAATAGTTACTATACTCTCTAATCCCTATGGACTCTAATATTTAATTTCTCAAGCATTTGAATTTATTTAGTCCACTTAAAACACAAACGAAAAACCATCCATGTTTTTTAGCTAATTAAGTTACTTTTGCATAAAAAGTTGCTTATTATTATTAAGGTAAAAAAATATTTTTTTTAGGTTGTAAATTTTTTTGTTTTTTTGTAATTTTTGTCACTTGTTGTCAAAGATTTTAAATTTAAATACCACATTTAAATTAATAAATTTATAAGTTTTATTGTTCTGTATGACTAGAAATAATACAGTTTATATGTCTTTTATATTAAAAAGTCTTATGTTCTATTTTTTAATAAAAAGGTCTTTTAATAAATCCTAACAATCTTTCATGTCAAACAAGATATCATAATATTGTTTTCTATGTTTAAAAAAAAGGTAGTTTCCTGCAATTTACCTGCCTCACTTTTATATGCTGAAATTTTTTTTCAAATTTATTTTGTGTTTTGAAAGTGTAAAAAACACATACTTTTAATAGGAATAACATTAATTAAATAATTTAATGAGAGTCTTTTATGTTGATCAAAAATAATTTGGGAAATTTGGGATACCTAATTTACAACGTATAATTCCTAATATTGAATAACCCCTGTTGCGGATAGCCGTGAAATATTATTATAAATATTAAAACTACACTACTACTTTTTTATGTTTACAATATTTAACCAGACTGAATAAGAGTGTTTAACATAAACAAGGGTTTAGGAACATTTTTAATTAAAATAACTACTCTTTTATTTATCAATTCTTGCCTAGTTAAATTTTCTTGTGTTCTCATTAATTTCATTAATAGATTAAAATATTTGTATACAAATTTCAAATATTAAACAAACTTTTACACAGCTACAACATTTTACGACCCGCGTAAAATTTGTAAGGATATGTTCAGTTTTATATATTTATTTTTATTATTTTTTAAATTTTCTTAAATAAAAATTGGTAAATGTTAAAACAAAATTGCAAGTTATTATAATGAAAAATTAAATGATGTGCAAATCATTTAAAGTAAATTCGACTCTGGGTGATTAGTAAAGAGTTAAATTTTATAACTTGCTAAATTAAGATATTATTTTACATTTTTTGTATTATTTTAATGGATGTCAATTGTTTTGTACATACATATTAGAGTTTTAAAATTTATAAATTAAAAATATTTTCATTGGTAGATTAAATACGAATCGCCCGTTTCCTGTTTAATTTACATAAAACAGTTTTTATACGTACAACCAATGTTTAGCTCTAAATCTACGGACTAATTTAGTTCGTCGTATTGCTTCATGTTCTTCGACTGGTGATATGGAAAGGGCAATCCTCTAAAACAAAATAAAATAAAAGTGCTTAATAGTAATAATTACAAAATATACGAAATTTTATTATTTCTTACGTTAAAAATATTATTATTGATTTAAATCAAGTTGGTTATATCTGATATTGCTTTGGTTAACCACCAGTGTGCGACAAAAACTTTACGGCAAATTGGTTTTTCGACAATTTCGTAAAAATTAAATTCATAGCCAATAGAGTGAGTCCTATTTTTTAGTTATCGGCTTATTATATTCGTTACCCAAGTCAATATACTCCAACTCTATAAAATCCTGTTAATGTCAAAGAGGTAAACGTTGTTTTACTATTAATATATACACTTACCTCCCGAAGTGGTCCAGGCGTCTTTATAAGTTGTATTATTGCACCTAAAGGAATCATCATTATTGACGACAACGCCAAGGACCATCCAACCCATTCTGCCCAATCTGGGTAAGCATAATCATTGTATACAAGTGGCTGGTGATACAGAAGACCAAACATTACCACACACTAAAAATGTTGTTTAAAATTAAAACGTTAAAAATTATCATAATATGGAATAACTAACTAACCAGAACTAACCATTAAAATTTGAATTGTTTGTGATACGCTAAAAAGACCTACACAATAATTAAAATATGTTTGGACAAATTTTTTTGTTAGGGCGGTCTAATAGTATAAAGCCCGCGCCCAATATTAGTGAGACTTTGTATACGGTTTTTTGGGGCGCTGACCACGAATACAAAGTCAAATTTGGTTGGAAACTCCTATTTCTTAAGTTATAACGCGCCACTCGAACTTAACCTCAAAACTGCGCAAAATTTCCTAAAATCCCTTTTTCATAAAATAAGCTACACCAACAGTGATCTTATAGTAAAACATTTAATATTTTTTTGTATAAATTTATTTTAACTTTTTTTAGTTATTGTTTTAAACAAAAACCAACACATACCACCAAAATAAAATTTTTAGTTTTAAAAAGTCAACAAAATTATCTGGAGATTTTTAAGCAATGGTATATTTTGGGAAACCATTAAAAACGCCTAATTTAAATTTTAAACTTAAATATATGTGTAAAAATGCAGTTTACATTACCAACATTATTTTGCTTATGTTAAAAAAAAAAAGAATTTGTCAATTTCCTACTTTATATATATATATATATATATATCTTATGAATAAATTCAAATTCACGAAAATGCACCCCTGCACCTTATTTGTCATTATATCTGACTTTCAAATAAAAACACTTTATGGATATTTTCGCGACTTACCGTTTTTAACTACTGGTTGATAGCAGTTCTTTCCCCCACCATTCTAACCGTGTTTAACCAGCCTATCCTCGCAAAAACGAAACGGTTTACGTATGTCAACTTACTACTTGGTTTAATACACTTTAAGTTTAAATTTAAATGTAAGGTCTTTGGAGAGTTAAGAAATAAGTCGAAAAGATAATATATAAACCAAATTTTTCATTTAATAAGATATTAGCTGTTTCCAAGTCAACTATAATAAGTAAATTTTTCCTTTATGATTGTAATATAACTGTATTAATTCATCCATTTGGGAATTAACTAATAAACCAAAAAATCTGCAATCCAAATAGTTGTTAAACCATAGCAAAAAAAACATCACAGAACCAAAACAATACAAAAGCCGTGAATCCTCCATTATTTTATATTTAAATTTGACATAACCATTATTAACGCTCCTCCTGACCAGTGGCGATAGCGGTAGATACTGGGTACAAAGTAATGACGAAGATACTGACGACAGAACACCTTCCCCTACGTTACCGCTTCTCGCGAAAATAAACCGGTATGTTAACTGTCCTAACAATGTTCAACGCGGTATGTCGCCAAAATTTGATGTTTGTAATTTAAGTGTAGGAGTCTTTATGCATCCTTATTATAATAAGCCTTGTAGAGAAGATCAAAGTAATGCTTTACCTTGGAATAAATGCTTTTAATAGCATTTTTTAATTTCTTACTCTATTAAAGCTATATATTTTTTTACGTTTAATGCTAGTAAAAACAATTATATATATATATATATATATATATATATATATATATATATATATATATATATATATATATATATATATTATATATATATATATATATATATATATATATATATATATATATATATATATATATATATATATATATATATATACATATATCTGACAAGTAAACAATTTGACTTTAGATTCGTGATCAGCGTCCCAGAAAACCCTGGTATATTAAGTTCTAATATAATCGGTAAAATACTAAAAAATTACCAAAATACAAAATGTTTGTAAACTTACCACAATAAAACTTGGACTAATAAATTTCCAACAAATTCTCCAGTATATCCCTGGTTTAATACCCAGCATGGCTTCGACATCTTGAGTTAACCTGTCCAAACCTATAAAGGAAATTTTATTGCGTGAAATAAGGTATCAGGTCTGGAAACGAAACCACCGACCATAGGAAATACGTGTATTCAAGCCCTTCTACCAATTCGCTATGTTCTCTCCTACAATTCCCCTCTGCAACGAGCGCGCCGAACTTGTCCGAACTTGTTTAGCACAAGCCGGTGGCATTTTTGAACATCTAATTAAATAGACTGTTTTTAGGGAATAAATATTATTTTTCATTTTTATAGAATTATTATTAATTTTATTTGTAGAATCTTTGTTTAATTTATTTATGACCGAATACCAGTTTTATTTCGCTCAGTCGGCAACAAAAAAACTTATGAAAACAAATAATTCCACACAGAATATGGCATATCGTAATTTTGCCTACTTGTTTCCAAGCGTGCAGTACCTTCCTCCAGCGATGTGGGTAAACTGATCCGAGCCGAACGAGATCAGGACGCTATCGCCTTTCGTCGGACGGCGATACGGCTGAGCCCGAACAACGGCCACCCCACCTCGAATATTGCCTATGCTTTAACATACTATGTAATTTCCTATGGTCGGTAGGTTCGTTTCCAGACCTATACCAAATTAATCGTATATGAAATTTGCTTCTAATCACTATTAGTTAATATATTATCTTTATATTGTATTTTCTTGTTCATTTGTCTATTTTGATCACTGTAAATTTTAACTGCTTAAATTTCTGTAAAATGACTAGACACGGTTAGAAGAAATGGATTCATAGGTTACAATATACCATGGAAAATGTACTTATTATTTTAACTATTAAATTACTAACAAAACTTTTCATAAGAAATTAAGATATTTAGTAATATAACATAGTATGCATACCGTAGAACCAAGATACAGCAATTGCTTCAAATAATGCAGAACAGAGTAATGATATTCCGGCAGAATAGGTATCAAATAAATGAAACATGTAGATACCACCCTAAAAAATATATATGAACTTTATTAAAAAAATTGAATGTGTATAAAAGGTTATTTAATTTTTTTAAGCTCCACACATTAATAAGGTACCTTTTTTAATTACAAAAGACAACAAAAGACGTTGTATTCAAAATAAATCTATTTATGCAGGATCCCATATAACAACGCAACCCACAAAGACGTAGTAACAGATAGGAAATACAGTTATATTAATTTGTCAAATAGTTTTTATACGACTGCTTTAGAAAATGGGGTTTTGCACACGCTAAACAAGCTTTGAAAATTGTATTTTGCGCACAATGTGTGCAAGGAAAATATGTTTTTTTTGCACACGGTTCTGTCTTTCAATATGATTTATTATGGTTTTTTATTGTTATGTCAAAAATATAGAAAACTCAAAGTAGGCTTTATTCCATAGCAACCGTCATAGTTTTCTTGTTTTGTTGATTAGATACCAATTTAGATACAAAAAAATTTTGATTTCGCGAAAAAATGTCCGATTCTGAAGAAATTCTAAAAAAGCGAGTTTAATCTCGTCAAACCTACTTCCAACAAAGTCAAGAGATCGATATGAAGCCGAGTTACATCGATTTATGAAGTGGAGACAAGCAAATAACGTACAAACGTTTTCCGAAAATGTTATGTTGGTGTACTTTGAAGAGCTGTCGAACAAATACAAGTCTTCAACATTATGGAGCACCTTTTCCATGCTAAAATCAACCCTGAGGGCAAACCAAAATACGGATATTGGGAAATACCAGAAGTTGCAGGCCCTAAAAAAAAGAAAATCAGAAAACTATGTGCCAAAGAAGTCCAAAATTTTAGCGAGAATGATTTTTGCCGCTTCCTAAAGAACGCTTCAGACGAGAAATATTTGCTAATCAAGGTAGGCATCACAGTTATTTTATTTATTTTATGGTGTCATTTTTTATAGTGAGAAGGTTTAGTAGGCAGGGGTTACCCAATTCTGTTTTTAAATAGTGCTAGTTTCATAAAGTACTTACTTAAAATGAATAAAACTAAAGACTTATCGGTATTTTTTCTTGTTTCAGGCAGTGGTGGCAGTCGGACTCTCTGGGGCATGCCGAAGAGAAGAATTGTGCTTCCTTTAAAAAGAAAATATGACGGATTTTGGCAGCGCAATGTTAATTAAACTAGAGAATACCAAAACGAAGATGCCGAGATCATTTACAGTGTCAGGAAGTCTCTACACCATCTTAAAAAGTATTCTGCCCTTCGACCTCCACTCCTGCAAACAGATCGTTTTTTCTTAATTATCAAAATGGAAAATGCACTCGCCAAAACATTGGAATTAACAAAATTGGCGGTATGGCAAAAGACATCGCCAAATTTTTGATGTTGGAAACTCCAGAAGCCTATACCGGGCATTGCTTTAGGCGGTCGTCAGCCACAATATTGGTGAATTCTGGATCAGATTTGTTGGCTCTGAAGCGCCATGGTGGATGGAAATCCAGCTCAGTCGCCGAAAGTTATATAGATGACTCGCTTAGTAATAAAATGGATGTTTCAGAGAGGATCTCTTCCTCTGTGTCGTCTGTTGCGGCACAGCCACAACAGCAATTGAGTAATGAAGTGCCGCAAGAAAACTGCAATATGCCGACGACAGAGAACTGTATAAGCAAGGTGCCAGAAAATGTTGTCTCCATCGTTAAAAAGTCGATCAACAATGCGACGATTCCTGCGAAGTAAACATTACAATTAATATTTTAAAATAGTTATGAAGTTTCCTGTTTGCTAAATTATAGTCTGTAGTTTCTTGTTTTCATTATTTTTGTTTTGCGTTTTTTTTAAAATAAAAATTTACACAAAAATGTTTTTTTTTATTTGCAGTCGTATAAAAGTATCGTAAAAAACTCGTTAGAAAACTCTTTGCACACTCGCGAGACTTGTGGACCTCGACTTCGTCTCGGTCCATCAATTTGTCTCGCCCGTGTGCAAAGAGTCGTTTTCAAACCTTGTTGTTTAATATACTATTGTAGGCTGTTAGCCATGTACAGGGTGTCCCATTTTGGGTACTTTTGCAAGCTATCTTCGTTATTTTTAACGTTAGCGGTATGCGGTTTTCGCGACACTGCTACTTTTTCGTGAAGCTAAAGATGCCGTTAACAAAATTTTTATAGCCCTTTTAATTTTTAAAATACAGGGCATTTTTAAAAACATTGGATTTTGGAACTTTTCTCGTATCTTCGTTATCCTTCAACTTATCGAAAAGGTAAAATAACACTCTGATAGATTTTTTTCTGTAAAATGCAGTGGTGTAGATAATTTTTGTTATATATTTACTATTTTTGAGTTATAAACCAAACTCATGTTTTTTAATGGGACACCCTGTATATTTATAGACTATAAAATTTGTCTTTATTTAAACGTTTCAAAAATACATAATTGTATGCAGTTTTTTTTAAACACGCAAATAAATGACAATTTTCTAAAACTAAATGCATAATTTAATAGTAGGCCATGGCTATTACAAGGAACAATAATAAATGTAAAAGATTTATCTATCTTATCGGTTTTTTGATCGACTTTAGGTTGAATTTCCAGAAACAGTTTATTTTCATTCTAAAAACATAACGTTTTTGCCTATAAATTTGGTAAGAGACAATATGGCATAAAAAATAAAAGCTTAATCCAAGACCTTTAAAACGGTGCCGGGGGGGAATGCGTGCAAAATTAATAGTAACCAAGATATGACATTTTAAAGTTAGGGAAGTAGTCCATATTTTGTGGTGTTGTATAGAATAAAATAAAACACTGTTTTTCACCACAAAAGTTGGTTTATTGACTAGTCATAGAGAGAGAGAGGAGACATGTTTCTTCCATAGAGATGGTCATCATTAGTCTAAATATAACATAACTTACAAGAAAATATAGCAAATTTTAATTTTATTTCAACATAAAATTAAAAGAAAAATTATAAATTTACTATTTTGTAATTTGTCAACTTTTTTCGTAATAGTTGCTATTTGTTCTTGTGTTTCTTTTTTCATATTTTAGGATCATAAAAATGTTGGAAACATTAAAACTCCTTTAACGATGTAGTTCTTTCTACCCCCTCTTTTTTTGAGATAATCAGTTAAAAACCTATTGATAAGTCAAATTCTGCCTTTAATATTGTAAAAAACTCCCCGGCCGATAGTATCTAGGAATTTAATAAAAAGAAGACAAGGATTTCTTTCCATATATGTGTCTTTTTATCAAACTTATTATTTTTTCTATAAAACTATTCAATATAAGAGATGCTTTCTTTTAAGGCTAGAAAATTCTGAAGTCACAATTAAGTACAGTGACAAATTTTCGATACATATTTTTAATTTCTTAACAAAACAAAATTGTCAATATTTAATTAGACCCTTGATTGTGCCGGTTTTTAACGTCTTACTATATTAATAATATTGGTGCACACATATTAGTAATCGGCAATATATTTTAAACAAAAACACTAAAAAGTCCAAATTAAATGCTTTTATAAGTGAATATTAGGACTACAGTCCATTCGATATATTAAAAGATCTTCTACTACTTACAACCTTCACCGCAAAAATAAACCAAACTTACCGGTGTCACATTAATTAGAGCGACTGAAAACGATGTTAGTATAACAACCAAAGTAAATATTTCTCTGGCATACTTTCGCTCTTTAAAGAAAAACGAAAATTCATCCATTAGTCCTGTTATCACGCATTCCAGTCCACCCATCTAAAAATAATTATGATGTCATTGGTTATGTGTTATTTTACCAAGGAAGTTTAAAGGTGTATGGAAGCCCAATACTATAGAACTAAATTGTCCAGGCGTGCAGGGCAGCGGGAATAGGGGGGTTGGCCCCGCGGAGTTTGCGCAATAAATAGTAGGTCAGAGCCGGACTTCCATAATTCTTTGTTACTATCTATAAAGTTGACATCATTAAAGGTCAAATTCAAGCATTCACAGTTTTTTTTTTTTGCACAAAATTGTTGGTTATTAAACGACACTACCATAGAATGTTTAAAATTATTGTGTAATATTGGATTTTATATCATCTGATATAATATGGAAAGAATAGATGACGCCACTTTACAGCCTTTTATTTAAATGGTCGATATTTTTGGGAGTTTTGTATTTTTACCAAAAATCTTAGTATATAAATAAAAACACGATTTTTTTAAAATAAATTTTAGACATTGTATAATAGATTTATGTACTTATCACCAATTTTGGGATAAAAGAAGGGCAAGATAGTGTAAATGAGTGTAGTCTAATCCTAAGATTGTTGTTGTACATTAAATAGTAAAAATTTTTATAACTGCTTTTTAGGCACATACTTTTCACTAATAACAAACATTCATGAGACAGAATAACGTTGGTTAAATATGTTTAGTAACTTTTGGTACGTAGGTATCCATTGTAACAGTAACCGTTAATCCGTTAAATATTATGTGTCTACAGTATGTCGAGCTTAAAAAGTTGATAATGTAAGTTTAAGAAACCAAAAATCTAATTTCTTTTTAAACAAATACAGAAAAAGCAAAAAGGAATTTTAACATAAAATTGTACTTTCTTTTATTCAATTAGAGGGACCAGTATATATTTAAATTTGCCTGGTCTGCCCAGTAATTAATAATTTTGATCCTTTAAAATAATGTACTAATTTATTAAATGAAATAAAAGTACCTAAATGTAAACCTTTTTTTTTTAATAATCCACAGAAATACACAAACATTGTGGAAATTATCTAAAAGATAGTTAAAATTGCCTTACTTTTCGCATTGCTATTTTCTATGAAATTTTAATTTTCTATTATTCATAATTGATATATTATTATTTATTCGGTTACCTAACGTTACGTCTCATAAGAAGCACCTAATTTGAATATAAGAAATACTTACCTAAAGAAAAAATGCCGGGTATGTTACCCTTAGATTTGCAAGACAAAACCATACAACCTCTAGTCATTTTGTTACGATATTATAAGTAACAAACAATTAACACAAAATTATAGTCACACTTTAATAAACACTAATCACTAAAATAAGAAGGTTTTTATCAATCCAAAAAACTTCTGCAACCACAAAATATAATCACACAAAGCAAAACAATCGAAACTAATACGGCTTTTATAAAAGTATAATGTGTTGCCTAACTACACATTGATTTATCAGTGTGTAAGTAGGCAACACATTAAATTATTTCGTGGAATTTCGTTATTGCGCAAAATCGGCGGGGCCAACTCTGACAGTTATTTTCATACTGGGCTGGACATTTTTTGATCGAACGGGCCATAGCATTGGGCTTCCATACACCTTTAAACTTCCTTGTATTTTACACATCAAACAGGTTTTTTACTTGCAAATAAAGTGTAAAAAATAGATGTTTAAGTTCTTAAATTTATGAACGTTTTATATTCAATTCAGTTTTAAAGCAAAAAAATGCAAATTATTTATTGAAATTAATACAAAACATGGTGCAATATTTTAAAACATATACATTATTAGCAAATATTGGTTTTGTTCTGAGAATAAAATGCCGGGTCGCATTTGAACCCCATAGTATTTTTTTATTTAGTATTATTGGTTTGATTATGTTATTGATACCTAAAAAATATAACCCCTAATAAAGGAACAAAAAAACGAAAACAAAAAAAAACAAATATTACGGAATTATGTTTAATAAGTTGCAACCTATTGCACTACAACATAAAATAATAAAAAACTAACCGCTGAATCAACCCCCAGCATAATTAACATAAAAAAGAATAACACCGACCATACATGGGATCCTGGTAAAGTAGCAACAGCTTCTGGATATACCTGAAATACCAATCCAGGACCTAAAAATGTTGGCATATCAAAAAGTTGAATATACATTATTACTTAAAAGTTAACAATAAAAGAAAATCTATAAATCAAGAATTTTGAAAACTCGGTCTTTATGTTCCTTAAAAGACATTTATATTTGGTAAAATATTTTTACAGTATGCAAAATTTTCTGAAAATAAAGAAAAATTATGTGTTTTTCTATTTTTTCTAAAACCAAAACACATATGTTACAGAATATATTAGAAGTACTACATGTAAAAATGCTATTTTTTTTTAATTAAAACAAATGTATTTTACTTTTAAATAGGTAAATATTATTGTCAATGTATTTTTCTATATTTAAAATAAAATATACTTCATTAATAATTACGCAATAATCTTTGACACAATACCTTCTGTTGCGACGTATTTTATATCCACTCCTTGTTTATGTGACATATATCCCAAATAAGTGAATATTACAAATCCAGAAAAAAAGCTGGTAAAACAATTTACTATCGTTGTAATAATACAGTCCCTAAAAAATAATTTTAAGGAATGAAAAACTGGACCTAAATATTAATTATTACATATACCTACTTAAACAAATCACCATTTGTTTTTAACTAGGAGCTGGTAAATATTTAAAAAAATAAAATAAATTATTTTTTGTTCACATTATTGACTAGCAAATTACAAAATATACTGAAATCTAACTATGTTTTTCATTTAAACATAAGAGCCTAAACGTCACTTGGTCATAATTAAAAAAAAACAAATGTAAGACAATGTGAAGAATGTTATTAGTGCTATTAAATATCAAATAAAAATTTAACTAATAGACATAATAAGATGTCTGAGGCCGCGGTCAGAGTAGCACCGTATTCGGCTGAATTTATTTTCGGCCGTTTTTAACCGATGTCTGTAATAAATTAAATTTTATAAAACCTTATTAGGTTGTTCACAGTGCCACTGATTCTGACCGATACGTTAGGCCGAAAATATATGTCATCGGACAAATTCAAATTGATTTGTTTTTTCGGTAGTATTTGACCGATTTTAAAGAGGTTGACAAATAGTTTCCAAAAATTGTGATTGCGAATTTTCAAAAAAACTAATAACGGTGCAACTCTGACCATAGCGTTCAGCAGATCTCTTTCGTCCGTTAACGGCCGAAAATAAATTCGGCCGAATACGGTGCAACTCTGACCGCGGCCTAAGAATGTTATTCTGCAAAAATTATAAAAAACTGGAAAAGGAAAAAACAAATAAGGTAACTGTACCCAATATGGCCTAAACGCTTAAATTTGACTAGTTTACCCAACTGTTGATAGATACCTCCAGTAAAGCATGTACAACATCTGGACAACTAGCCCGATGCAGTTCGAAAAAGGTTTTAGTATTCTGTTGTCATCTGTGAGAGTGTATTGTGTGCCGCAGCTACATCACGTTTCTCGTGTCTAATTTTGCAAGTAGGTATAGGTATTTTTTTACAAATTGTATTTATCTTAACAAATTGTTATTGTATCCCCAGTTAGTTAATTTGATGTGCTTTTTAACCATATAAATATGATTGGTTTTGTAATTGACATTTCTGCGAATATTAACAAAAAATTAAGTCTTGGTATAGTGAACCCTATATGGCCTATGTAGGCCATATTGGGTATATGTTATTTTTTGATTCATATTTTCATTTTTTCTTTCAATTTTTAGGGATGGGTTCAAAAGTTCTAAAAAAGAGGGGCAACTGGTGCCAGGAAGACCTTGCAAGAGCCGTTGAAGTTGTTACTACAAAACAAATGTCCGACTACAAGGCAGCAAAGACTTTTCGAGTTCCACGTCGAACTCTTCGCAGGTATGTTGAATTAGGTTCGGCTGTTAAGGCTAAGTTAGGACGTCAATTTGCTCTTTCTGATCAGCAAAATTCTGAGCTCTGTACTCGAATTGTGAGATTGGCACAAATCGGCTACCCACTAACCACAAAAATATTGAGATTGTGCGTATACAAATACTGCAAACAAAATAATCTTAAGCACCAATTTTCGGACATAAAACAAGTAGCAAGTCATAAATGGGCACGGAGCTTCTTGAAGGCAAACCCAATGATTTCGATAAGGAAATCTCAAATCTAAATCCTGCGAGAGCGCAGAAGTTGAACAAATTTATTGTTGACGATCACTTTACCAAGATTAGACAGGTGTTTGAAGAAAACAAAATTTTTGGAAAGCCTGAACGGCTCTTCAACATGGATGAGAAGGGTTGTAGGCTAAATTTACATAAGGAGCCCAAAGTGTTAGCGAAAAAGGAGCCCGCAGAGTCCATATTATAGAAATGAGCATGGAGAAAATGTCACAATAGTTTCATGTGCAAATGCGTTGGCTTTGCAATTCCCCGATGATCCTTTTAAGGGCAAAGAAGAAGCAAGAATTTTCGGATGACCTACCACCCGCTTCAGTTTGTCGAATGACCGAGAAGGCTCTATGACATCAAAATGTTTTGTCGATTAGTTGCACCATTTTGGAAAGTTCAAACTTCCTGGGCGTTGCGTCCTTGTTTTTGATGGGGCTAAAAGTCACTTAGACTATGAAATTGTAGAAACTGCTGATCAGTATAACGGTATTGACTACCTTCCAAATAACACTACACACGAGTTACAACCACTGGATAAGGCAGTATTTAGGTCATTCGAGTACCACTGGGACCAACAACTTATGCTCTATTGGCACAATCATGGTGATAGAACATTAACTAAGCAACGTTTTGGAAAAGTTTTCAGTTCAGTGTGGGATCAGTCAATGACACCATCAAACATAAAGTCCGGATTTAAGGCTACAGGTTTATTCCCATATGATCCTAGTGCAATTCCTAAAAAGCCCTTTACCCAGTACAGCAACCGATATAACGGTGTCGGAACCAGCAGAACCTCAAGCAACATCAACCCCGACGATTTCTTTACGCTCTGACGCAACTTCTCCTCAACCTGGACCTTCTGGTTTATCAAGTAGCAATCATATTGGAGCGTCTGTCCCGTACGGACGAGATTCTTCAAATTCATCAAATGAGCCTGAGAATACCGAATTAAATACCAGCTTTTGATTTGTTGCCGACCCTGAGAAACGAACACCAAAGATTATCAAAAGGCAAAAGGCAATAAATAGCCGGGCAGTTGTACTAAAGACATTTTTTTCTAACGAAAACCAACAAAAAAATAAAAAGATCGTGGGTCTTGACAAACTAATGAAACCCACATTGAAGACTCTTAAACTAGAAGTTAAAGCGAAATCCTCTAAGCCCAAAAATGAGTCATGGTAGTGTCCTGTTTGCAAAAGGGATGAAGTGAAAGATATGCGCTTATGCCTGGTTTGTTCAACATACGTCCATGAAGAATGTATCGGTCTGACGAAAAATGATAAAGAAAAATTTATTTGTCCTTTGTGCGATAAAGTATAATAAATAAATTTGTTTGAAGTTGACATTTATACTTATTATTAGTATATAAATACCACAGGCCATATTGGGTACATATAGTACTCAATATGGCCTTACGTCACTTTTTTAAAATTTTTTGTTTAATCTGGCGCTTTTTTTTTAATCCTTTAAAATTGTAAATAATGTATGCCCATTAAACTGTTTATTAAAATTTCTAGTTTAGGCACGGATTAGTTTCATTTCAGCAAAAATGAAAAAATAAATTGCTTAGGTAGGCCACATAGGGTACAGTTACCTTATTTTAATTTACCAAAAAGTATATGACGAATCTCAAAAAATTTAAAACAAAAAGTACGCCAATAAAGTTATAAACGCAACACCTTAACTATCGGGTTTTTCTACTCATACCTGTAACAATTATTGTGAAATGTATTATAACTAGCATAAGATAAATGGACACCAAAACCAGCGCCAACAGAATAAAAAATTTGTACAGCTGCATCGACCCAAACCTAAAATAATAAAAAAATATTTATGTTATTTCATTATTTTTTAAATTTGTCTTTGTACAAACAGAACATATATATTTTAAGTCAATTTACGTTGAAACAACTTTGTGTTAAACCAAAAGTGGCACAATGTCAAATGAGTTTTAATAATAAAAAATTAGTTGTTTATTATTTAACATTATTAAAATTGAAATCCATTGTTTCAAAAATTTTATATAAAAGCATCTAGCAAGAACATCTACAGTTGTATAACATACTACAACCATTAGTTAAAAAAACATTGCTTGCAAAATATAAGTATTTTGTGATAAGAAAAAAAATATTGGATACAGAATATGACCATGATATGTATTCCTGATACTATCTAAACTTAAGGGTTGGGCCTTAAAATAAATAGATTTTAAAATATTTATGTTAAAATCCTTATTTTAAATGGGCACATAAGTGAAAAATTGCTATAAGTATATTTATTAACTTTATTAACAAAAATTGCTTACCTGCGTCTCTTTTAATTTTGACAACTCCGGGCTTAAATAATACGAAATGCCGCTTAAAGCTCCTGGTAGCATAAGTCCCCTGACCAGTAAAATTGATAGGACTACATAAGGCATTGTTGCTGTTACCCACACAACCTTGCCTAAAATATTCTAAATTAACGCAATAATCAGAAAAATATAATGACCTTTGTCCTAATTCAGTATAATATTTACTAAAACATGTTAAATTTAAACTTACCAGACGATTTTACCCCTTTAAATAAAGATACGTAAAGTAAACAATATATCATTATTAGGCATACAACTAATTGCCACTTCGGATAACCCATTTCATGCAACCCATCACTCCACTGCATTTCCAAAACTGCACGGCTAAAATAATAAAAATATTTTCTATTATTTTATAATTTTATATCGAAAAAAGTGATACTTTTCATGGCATGATCGTGTTTAACAGCCGAACGGAGTGAGGCTGGTAATAAAGAACAAGTCATAAGTAACTTTTCCTCCTAATATAATAGTCTGGTTTTTCTTTAAACGTCGACAAATTAATGTAAAAATATTATTTTTGAAAGTTGGTGAATATATATATTTTTTAATTTATTAAATATTAAGTTGTTGACGCTTGTTTTGGTATTTGTATCTATGTTAGTCAAGGAAACGAATCATTTTGTCTCGAAATTTTTTTAAAATGCATAGAAAAAATTTGAATTTTGACAGTAAGTAGGGAATAGTCCAAGGATTAAAATTGATATCAAGCCGAAGGGCGCCTTTACCTTGGGGGTTGTTGCCAAACCATCTCGGGGGTTAAATTTTTTATATATATTTTGACCACAAAAATCAATAAATAAGTAATTTCTAAGCCAAAAATATTCTTTGCATTTTTTTGTAAAATGAATACTTTTCGAGTTATTCGCTATCAAAAGTTTTTCCTAGATAAAATTAACGGTTTTAATCGTTTTTTTACAAATAACTCGATAAGTATGCACTTTATTAAAAAAAAAACATAGATAACAAAATTGCAGTTTAAAAAAAAGGTTTTATTTGTAATTGCTGTGGGACCAAAACAAACCAAGTTGTGGGTTGTTAATGGTTAGCTGTTATTCAAATTTCAGAGTTTCAAAGGCAAATAATGCAAAATCTAGGAATTTTTAAGAAAAACTAATATTAACTTTTTAAAAACATTTGCGAAGACCTTTCTTTTTTAAGGAAAGGTTTGTATGATTAAAGTTAAGTGAGTTATCATTAAAATAAGGTTAGACCAAAATTTTGGAGTGCAAAAACCTTCCACCACCCTAATTTAAATGGGTCGTAGCCCTTTTTTAGTTCTCTTTATCCATGTATCATAATTGCATTCTGAAAATTTTGAAAAAAATGGAGTTGCAATTGAAAATCAAATTTCAAAATTTTAATAAAAAAAAAGATTTTTTCTTGAAAATAACTCGAAAGCTAGGGGAGATACGTAGAAATTACTTTGATATTAAATTGTAGCTTTTTAAATTAAAATCATTTTGCTTATTTTTAATTTACTGTATGATGGAAACTAAGTGAGATATAAACGTTAAAAACGCGTGTGTATAGACGAGCACTACCTTGTTTTACGGCCGACTGATGATCGCGTTGTTAAATTTAGCAATGGACTTGGCAATTGTTAAAAGTTAACAACGGTTTAGAATGTTTAACAAAACGTCATTGCCAGTATTATTCAATGATTTTAGTGGGCAACCTGCCAAAATCTGACATTTTGTTAAACATTCTAAACCATTGTTAACTTAGCAATTGTTAAAAGTTAACAACGGTTTAGAATGTTTAACAAAATGTCAGATTTTGACAGGTTGTCTACTAAAATCATTGAATAACACTGAAAATGACGTTTTGTTAAACATTCTAAACTGTTTTGCTAAGTCCATTGCTAAATTAAACAACGCGATCATCACTCGGCCGTTAGTGGTTCAAACTCACCCCTTTAAAAAAGTAAGAGGTTTAAACAGTTTTAATACAGGGTGGCCGACCATATTTTGACCCATTTTAATCGAGAATAACTTTGGAACAAATAAAGGTATCAAGATGCGGTTTTTGCAGATGCACTTATATTTCTTTAAAGTTTATTCTCGTACCTTCACGATTTTATTGTGACATTCCATTAGCTCAAAAACAAAATGGCCGATTTTCCATTATAGGACAACTATGTTATTTTAAATGGAACACCCTGTATATGTTTCTATATTTTCAAAATTTAATCTTTCCCCTTTAAAAAAATATAACACAAGCTATGGTTATCTCAAAAAACAACGTATTTATTGACCTTCGAAAAATTGACTGCATGTCGACCAACAATATTATTTAACAATTAAAATTTGCTTCATATGTTACAAAAAAAAAAAGGATCGCCAAAGGTTTAGGTTATTCACAAAATAATAGTTACAATAAGGTTACATTACTTTTTAAAAAACTACTGTAAATGTTGAAAATGCTTATTAAAACTATTGACTAAAAATTCTTCAGGAATATTTTCTATTATGTTTCGGATATTAATTTTTAATTGCTCTAAATTTTGGGGAAGTGGACTATAACACCTCTCTTTCACATATCCCCACAGAAAAAAATCTGGAACAGTCAAATCTGGTGAACGAGGTGGCCAGGAAATAGGGCCTCCTCTTCCAATCCACCGGTTTCCAAAAACGTTGGTCAGTGAATCCTTGGTAATGTTAGCATAATGTGGTGTAGCCCCATCTTGTTGAAAATAGACGAAATTCAATAGATTTTCTTCTTGCAATTGGGGATAAAAAATATTTCCAGCATATCAACGTAAGTCCAAGAGGTTACAGTTGGTTTATGAAAAAAAAAATGGCCCATAAATTTTTTGCTTTGACATACCACACCAGACTGTGACTTTTGGCGAATCTCTAACGTGTTCGTTATATTGTCGAGGATTTTCTGTTGCCCAAAACCTGCAATGTCAACAAGAAAAATCTCAAGTTCAGTCCATATTCCTAAAACTACAGTACAAGAAATCATGAAAAAAGAACTTAAATTAAAGCCATACAAAATTCAAATGTTACAAGAAATAAAAGAAACTGATTTTCCACAAAGGGTGGAATTTTGCCAGAGAATTCATAATTTAGTAAGGAACAATATACATTTTTTGGATAGACTAATAATGTCGGACGAAGCCACATTTCACCTCAATGGAAAAGTAAATAAGCATAACTGCTTTAATTTAAGTTCTTTTTTCATGATTTCTTGTACTGTAGTTTTAGGAATATGGACTGAACTTGAGATTTTTCTTGTTGACAATGTTGGATCTTCCTGAGTTATCTCCAGAATTTGTAACGTTTTATTTAAAATTTCATTGTTTACTAATTTCTTTTACGGGCTAAAGATCTGTACTCCAGAATTTTCTGTACCAGATTTTAATTCAATTTTTTGTGGGTGGAGCTTTATTAAACATGTTTCTAAATCTTCGGGTTTCTTTTACTGATTTGGTTTCGGCAAACATAATAACATTTTCCTTTTCGCTAACGAGAACATTTTGCGCTTCCTAATTAAAATAACTTGTCAAAAATGACCAACAATGGCTGACAATGAGGCTTGTTGCTGTTATGGAAACGAGATAACTTTGTTTCCACAGGCGACTTTTCAAAAAATCCTTAAAATAATATTCCTATTCGACATACATCAATTCTTTGGAGGTCAATAAATGCGTTATTTTTTAAGATAACCATAGCTTTTTACATTTTTTTAAAGGGGAAAGATTAGATTTTAAAAATATTGAAACATATAAGGGTGTTCCATTTAATAACAAAGTTGTCTCATATCGGAAAATCGGCCATTTTGTTTTTGAGCTAATGGAATTTCACATAAAAATGGTAAAGATACGAGAATAAACTTTAAAGAAATATAAGTATATTTGCGAAAACCGCATCTTGATATCTTTATTTGTTCAAAAGTTATTCGCGATCAAAATGGGTCAAAATATGGACGGCCACCCTGTATATAGGACCATATAGCTTTTGAAAAAACCAACAATATGTTTCATTTAAAAACTTTTTATCACAAAAACTAAAAAGTTATGCATAAAAAAAAGATTTTTTTGGAGCACTCTAAAAACGATTTGAGGCATTTTTAAAAAATCCGAGGTTTTGTACTATTTATAGCACTGTAATATCGTAAAGAGTGGATTTTTAAGAATAAAAAAAAATAAAAATTAAATTATTAATACTTTTGAGCAGTCACATTTTTTAACTACAACCTTGTGACAATATATTAATTTTTTTAGAATAAACATTCTTTTTAAATAAATTATAATAAGGCTTGATTTTCAAGGGTTGAAATATATTAAATAGTGTTTCAAAGAATTAAATACTTTTTTTTTCAATTTATAAGAGCTTAATTTTATGTTACTTAAGCTTTAATAGTTTTGAAAATGTTTGCAATGAGGGGTAGTTTTCACCCCTACAACATATAAAGCAACCTTCAGCATAATAGAAATTTTGAAGAGGAGGGTAGCTTAAGCTCAATCCCAAATTTTTATGCAAAACACTGTAATATTATATTAATTTTTTAGAGAATATATATTTTTAAAATCATAATAGGGGTTGATTTTTAAGGGCTGAAATATTTACAATAATGTTCCAAAAAAAAACAAAATAAGGGCTTTTTAACTTATTTTAGTCAAATTTTACTTAACTTAAGCTATTAGGGTAGTTTTTACCCCTAAAAATAAAGAGCGCCCATCGGCATAATATACACTTTGAAGAGGAGATTAAGCTAAGATTAATCCCAAATTTTCATGCTTTGCCAATTTTTTTAGCTTCGTTTTTTGGACTATGTGAGAAAACGTAATACTTTTTATTGCGCGCTCGTGTTTAACAGTCAAATGGAGTAAGGCTGGTAATAGAGAGCTAGCAATAAAAAATGACTTTTCCTCCAAATAAAATATGCTATTTTTTCTTCCAACGTCGACAAACTTCTCTTTTAAATAGTAATAATTATTAAAGATAAGTGGGTTTGTAAGGCGGCTTAGACCGATGTCCTTTAAATAGTTGCTGTAGTAATGTAACATAAAGCTGTCAGTGGACACTTTTAAAAATATATTTTTTTATTGCGTGTTCAATTCCGTTTTAATTCCGTATTAATATGCAGTTTATAAGTAAGTTTGATCAAATAATAACTAATTTGTTTAATATAAACTTACTGAAAAAATTCAAATGCAGGAGTGTGTTTAGTCATTTTGCTGTCTACTGTTTCGTTAAGAACCACAATTATTGTCTTGTCAGTTTCATTTACACCTTTACTTTCCCAGCAAAGTTCTGTATTCCAGGTATTGTTACAATGCATCCACGGGAGTTCTTCTGATATGCTAGATCCCAGGTAATATAGGGCCCACGCTATAATAAATAGATAATTAGAAGAAATATTAAAATCACAGAATAATTAAACAAAAATTGAAATAGAAAGAGGAAAATTAGGATGTGTGGTGTAAAAGTTCCTTAAAAATATTTCGTTATATTGGGTAGAAAATTAAAATTTTTATAATTCAGCAGTATCACAAATAATGTTTAAATATACTAATTTAATTAATAAACATCATTTTGGATTACGGACATGCGCATCGTGCCTATTTATTTTATATATTAAAACTGATGCTTTAGAATTTTAAACCAACTAAAGTTATCGCTTTTATATTTTAAATTTAAAATAAATTTTAGTGACGTCGTGGTTGATTAAAAAGTATTTCTTGCATAGTATAAAATATTAAAAGTGATAAACTTAACCTATTTTGATAACTTACCTAATATTACATTGTAGTAAAATGAAACATAAAAAGCTACTAATACTGCACAAAAACCTACACCTAAAACAAAATTGCAAATTATTTTAGGCATTTTAAATATTATACAGTGACCGCCAAAAGTTAATATACACATGGAAACATTTTCTTGTTTCTTAAAATTATTAAAAAACTTTTATTGGCAATCGCCTCTGCTTATCAAGCATTCTAAAAATTGTTATTGGTAAATGGCAGATATGCGCCAGCTAAAAAAATAATTTTATTATAAAAATGTAAAACAATGAGGTTAGTTGGCATGATATTAAAAAAAGCTGTTTAGAATTTAGGGTTATTGTGCATTAGTGGGGCTCCACATATTTTTGGCCATAAAAAAAACAAAAATCAAGATATTCACATGGTTGCTTTAAATTTTGTTTTATTATACGGAGAATTTACGAATCTTTAAAAAAAATTAAAAATGTTTTGGTGTTAATTTTTATTTTGAACATAAAAAAATGGTATTTTATAAGTTTTTTGTCAAAAAAGTGCATTCATTAATTCTAGTAATTTGTTTAAAATTTTACGTGTAAAAACAAATAATTTTAATTTTTATTTGTCTCTGCCTAACGCATGATTTTTCATAGAAATTCCCTTTTATATAAATTCTTTAAATATGTACGACACATTATTAATTTTGGTTACTAGCACCTTAAAAGCTCTTTAAATCCACAATCAAAAATTCAGGGCCGAATTTAAAAAAACAAAGTGATGATGGCAGCTCGAAGACGAAACGTCGGTGGGTAAATCTAATAACACTTTCTTGTAGTATAGAAAATGTTGCAACAGGGATGTAAACTTTATTTTGTTACATCTATTCACATAAAGTCAAAGAAAAATTAAATTGAAATCGCGAATATTCGAAATCTTCGAAAGGACTTCAAATTTTTAAACTTTTAGGGTAGCATTTCGATCAGCATTAAATTGCGCAACTTTGTCTTCATTTATCCGACCTCCTATCTCTTCAAGTTTCCGAGATCCCAATAATAAGGCTCGGATTTGGGACACCCTGTACATACGAGATTTATTTAGTACCGCAAAACTTCTTTTTGATTTTGTTTATGTAGCTACACAACTTTTAGCTGTTCAAAAATATAATTTAAAAATTAATTTGTTAAAACGAAATATATAACATTAATATAATGATTTTTTCAAAATATAAATAAAAATCAACTAAGAAATAAAGATACGTTTTATATTAAAAGGTGACCAATTTGATCAACAAAAGTTCTTTATAATTTTAAATAATTAATAAATGTGTAAGTGAATCAGTAGGAAATGGCAATTTTCAAATATCTTAATAACCACCTTATATACCGTTCTCAATTTTTTTGCAGATAAGAATATTTATGTGAATTCATATACCAAATTTCATACCTTTATGGGAAACGATAACACAGTTATGACAGGATAAAAACACATTAAAACATTTTGTGTAATATACACATTGCGTGCTTCAGGCCGTAACTTGGCCGTACACCTAGATATAACATATTAAATTAATTTAATAATTTTTAAAAACATTTTATGTTATAAAGCTAATAAAATACATTTAAATAAAAAAATTAAAAATCTTTTTAACTAAAAATAGTTTTGCATTTTTTCACAGAGATAAAGCCAGTACGCGCCCTCAGGAAATCATTTGGTTTCTGTTTGTTTGTTCCTCGGTTTCCTAATAACCTAAAACACTGTACGATTTTTAATTTTTGTGGCAAGAAAAGAAAAAAAATATTTTACTTTGTATTTTAAAAAACTTTTCTGCAAAATTTTACATCACTTTTATGTTGAAAGTTCAAGCTTTTTTAAGTTTAGTGTAATTTAAAAAAAATAATAAAATAACTACTTTTTAGTTTTAGGAAAAAAATAATTTAATGTAGAATGTGTGAGATAAAAATATACTTTGGTCACCTATAGTGGTTTGCAACGCTTTTGTTGTTATAGATATCTGAATTAAATGTTTGGCTAATCTTAGTAAAAAATATTTAGGTGATGCAGTTTTGATTGGTTAGTAAAGAAATATTTAATAACGACTTAGCAAAGATTTTCTTAGTTTTTTCTTGTGACCTTGGAAAACACCTAATGCCTTAATGTAGGTTACATAAAAATATTAGTATTCTTACCTTTAAATAATGGACATATCCTCCATAAACTAATTGGGCCTTGTCTATTAAATTGTCCTAATATTAATTCCATATAAAAAAGTGGTACGGCTCCAAATACTAACATAAGGGAATATGGTATTAAAAACGCCCCTAAAATAAATAGTGTCATGGTTATGGTAAATTTACAAAAAAATATTTAATTTTCTTTATACCTTTACCTTTAACATAAAAATACCAATTATAATGTGGTTTTTACTTAACAAACCTGGTGTTTTATAAATGTGTAAGATTTTAAATTTTAAAAGTAAAAAATTAAATTTGGTGTGCCAGTATTTGCACGTATTTATTTGTTTTGTGTCACTTCCGGTTTGATCGGAAATGACTAGTAATTTCCTATTTTAAATAAGATTTCTGGTATATTTTTTATTATTTTAATAGAATATATTATTTTAAAAAGAATGACACCTCATATGTAATTATTTAATTCCTCTGGGCAAAATATTTAGTTTTTAAAATCTAGTATACCTAGCTACGTTTTATTTTATAATTTTAGATCAAGGAGTCATTGAAAAATATTTCTTTTTGTTTTTTTCAGCATATTTGGATGGGATAAATGACATTAAAATAATACTTATACCGTCTTACAACAAAGTTGTTAATTTATTTGGCGCATGTTAAAAACAGTCCTACCCTAAACACCGTCTATGTGGCACCAAACAAGCCACTTTCCTTCTATTTAAAAACATACCTTGTGACTATTAATAGCATTTCTCCAGCTTTACTCGTCTAGGAAAGTCGAAAATAATTTATGGCAACTTGATCTAACATTAACCGTTTTAATGTATTAATGACAATACAATAGAATTTTTGAAAATAATTATTTTACAGCTGAACTGTCAAAAAATGACATATGAGGTGTCATTGTATTAATAAAATCATATTTCATCGAAATAAGAGAAAAAATAGCGGCGGAGCCATTTAAAATTTAAAAGTACCAGTTGTTTCCGGTTAAACCAGAAGTGGTACGTCAAAAAAAAGCATATTTAAGTCAAATACTGATGTTTAAACCTAAGTTTTTAATTTGTCTAAAAAAGTAAAAAACTTACAGGGAGGAAACATTTCTGAGATACACCTGGTATAACTCATCAAAAAACAGACTAAAATAACGCATGTTTTGCAGGCTTAAGGATTGTTTTACAGTTTAAAATATTTCTTGTGTGATTTTTTTTTATGTGCGCATGCGCACTTTTTTTATTTTAATATATTAGGCGAAATACGGCAAACACTATTTTCCTTGTAGATTCCAGACTATTTTGTTGAATATTTTAGTACTTTTGATGGTACCAATCTAAAATATTTTAAGAGTATACAATTAGCCTAAAAGAAATTTTAAATTTAATTATCAATAAAAACCAAAAAAAAATATTTATGCCTGGATTTTATACCTGAGAAGTTAATAGATAACAGAAGTCAACAAATTTAAATTTTTGTTAAGTAACATTGATGAAAATAGGTTTTTTTGATGTATTTTAGAGTCCTTGATTCAAAAATAAAAAGCTTATTACTATAACACTAAAAAAGAGAAGACGGCCTATTTTACAATCAATTATTTTTATTTAATGTAAACATGTGGAATCTATGCAAAAACATTATTGAGGATTGGTTTTTAGGTGAATAAAACATATATTGCACAAGATATGATACAGCAACAGTAGTTCAGTTTTTCTTTTTGTGTTCTGTAGAATCATCCCTTTTTAAAATTCAACAGTAGTCGCCCAACATAGATGGGTTCCAACGTCTCTGGTATCTTGTTTCTATCGTCCTGATGTCCTGGTAAAACCTCTCTCCTTGTTTGTCGCTTACTGCACCCAAATTTTCCGGGCAAAAATTCAAATGAAAGTTCAAAAAATGTATTTTTGACGACACCCTAATAATTCATAGGTTTTTAACAGTTTATCTATCAGGCTTTTATAGTCTTTATATTGCCTGTTTCCCAAAAATCCTTTCACTACACGTACAAAACACATCAAAGCTGCCAATTCCTTTTTATTTAATTGTTCTTGAAACCGGAGATCATCTAGGAGCTTCCGTATCTGAGGTGCAATAAATATGCCTTCTTTTATTTATTTATTACTTGGTTGAGAAAATATTTGTCTTAGGTACTGAAAACCACTACCTTCTTTGTCGAATTGCATAATTGAAAAATTTCAGTAAAACACCTTAAAAAATAAATAACCTGTGGTATACTATGATTATTCAAAAAATGTCGTAAATAATAAATTAATGTTATTTGGAACTGCTTGTTTTACGCTTAATACAATTTAATATTGTCTAAGTCAGATAGGGGTCAGTAACAGACCTTTACATGTGCTAGCCTTTACGTAACTTATATTGGAGACAAGTTGCCAAGGTAACCAACGACGGTATAGCTTGAAAATTATTAATTTGGATTACAGTGGCCATGGTTTAAAGCCACGTTTAGCTCAAAGGACCAAGGAAGATTCGCCCAGTAGCAAAAAAGAAACTTTAATTTAAAAAAAAGTTTGTTTAAAATAAAGCTGGCTAGTTTTTATATTTGACAACCATTACCATTTAACTTTTGTCTACAAAAGACTTTACTATTGCTTTTATTTTAGGAGATAATAGTTCGCTTAATATCCATAAAAATTGACAAATTTTTGATTAAAAGAAGACATCAATAAACATTATTAAATTAATGCAATTTTTTGTTGCTATTTTTTCAAATAAAAAGATTTAGTAACCAAAATATTTATAATGGAAAACAGAAGTAAAGACAAACAAAAAATCATAAAAAATGACAAGCAGTACGAAAATTTGTATAAACTGCTTTCAAAATGAAAATGTATTAATTTTATTTGTCCTTATTGTGGTTTGCACATAATTATGGCAAAAATTACCATTTTGTTTAAAAAAGGGCCGCATTAATAAAATCTCTTACATAAATTTACTATCGAATCCTATAATCAACGGATGTGTACAGAAATTTATCCGTGACCCCATTAAGTCTAAAAAGAAAATCATAAAAGTTTTTCACTTGGAAAGCGTTTGATTATCTGATAACAAAGAGGTGGTCATAAAAGTATTAATTATGCTCTCAGTGTCTCTCCATTTCTCAAATCGAGATGACTGCTGAATATCGACTGGAGATATAACAATAGACAACAAAAAAAGTGTAATAGGTTTTGGATTTCTGGTTCTTGTAATAGTTATGCTAGTAAAGAAAGTTAGGACGTAGTTTATTAAAAGTGATAAAATGTAACCGTATATTATATTAAAAAAATGCAAATGAACAGGCCATTAAATAAACACAAAAATAAAGCTATTCAACTTATATTGTTCTTGTAAGGGTGTTAGACAATGTTATGGTTTCGATAACAGTAAAAACGTTTAGTATCTTTATTTGTTAATTGGTACAAACCTTTGATTTAGGGGAAAAAGCACCATTACTATTTGGAAAAATTAATGTTTTTTGGGAAGAATACCTTCCCGTGTTGCTCGATAACTTCCTCAAAGTTTTAGTAAATGTTCTTTCTTGCCAACATTTTTCCGTACTACTCAACAATTCTTCAAACTTTTCAGTACTTCCTCAAAATTCTCAATAATTCACTATAATTTCCCATAATAATTTCTCATAAACTAACTAATTTAAGCTTTTTTACAGGTAAAAAAAAAACGTCAGTAAAATTTTTTAAATTAGAATACACAGAAGGGGGCCTAATGTACTAAACTCTACTTTGGTGAACAATGGTTCCATGATTTACCTATACCCCGAGACTAAGACCTAAGCGGTTTTATTGTAAAGTGTGTTCCAATAAGAGGTTTCGAATGTTGGTAACGAATAAAATGAAAGTTTTATAACATATTTGAAGTTTATTTATGGCACTGCGTAGCTGAACAGTGTACAATTATACGTGAAATACAATATCTGCTAAATGACCACCACGACTTCTCTGACAGGACACAATTCTTTTGTTGAAATTTTCCATTACTTCTAAACACATTTCTGGAGTTATGTCACGAATTATTCGTGTAATTTCTTGTTTCAATCTTGAATGGTTAGGGATTGTTTTCGTAAGCTTTGCTTTTCACAAGCCCCACAAAATAATCTAGCGGCGTCAAGTCGCAAGATCTTGGTGGCCAATTTACGTCTCCGTTCTTTGAGATAATCCTCCTTTCAAACCGTGTACGCAATAAATCCAATGTTTCTCGTGCTGTGTGGCATGTCGCCCCATCTTGTTGGAACCCTATATTGTCTACATCCATCCCCATTATCTCATCCCATAAAAAAACATCAATCATCGTTCGGTATCGCTCTCCGTTTACTGTAACAGCTTGTTCGTCTTCATTTTCAAAGAAATACGGATAATTATACCCCCAGCCCAAAAAACCGCACCAACGTTACTCGTTGGGCATGCATTGTCTTTTCGTGAATCTGTCCAGGATTTTCATTGCCCCAGATACGACAATTTTGTTTATTTACGTAACCGTTTAAATGGAAGTGAGCCTCGTCACTAAAAATGATTTTATTGCAAAAATTATTGTCCTCTGCCTTTCTCTGTAGGATCCAATTGCTAAAAGCACGACGTTGTCCATGATCGTGTGGCTTTAGCTCCTGAGTAATTTGAATTTTATAAGGATGCAGACCCAAATCTTTTTTCAAAATTCGCCACGTTGAAGTTCTGCCGATGCCCAAATGTTGTGAACGTCTTTCAACAGACATTTGTGGATTTTCAGCCACACTTTCCCGAACAGCCTGAATATTCTCAACGGAACGAGCTGGACGTTCCCGTATTTTTGTTTTAATATCTTGCACAGATCCGGTACTTTCAAATGTATGCACTATTTTGCGAATAGTTGCTTCTGAGGGATGATTGTGTACACCAAAGTAATCCCGAATTCGCCGATATGTGGCTCTCACAGAAGACCCATTTTGAAAATACGTTTTTATAATGTAAACACGCTGTTCGACAGTATAGCGCCCCATTGTTAAAATTGTACTGAATTCCACAAAGCAGTAAAATCCAAATTACCAAAAAAAAATTGAGATAAGAAGAGTAGCAAATAAAAACATTCGAAACCTCTTATTGGAATACCCTTTATAAAGATTTTTGACGAGTACCCAACAAAGACTTTAAAACAAAATAAATGCCACTAGCGATATGTTACCTCGATGAGCTGTTGGATGGTGACAACTACGATATTAACATAAAATATTAATATTTCTGAAATATTAACACTTCATTTGATGATACTAATGTTGCTACAAGCATTACCATTATGGAAGAAAAATAGTAACGAACATGAAATTATAATAATAACGAACATGAAATTATAATATATAATTAAATAATAAGTTAAAAACTATAGACTTTTAATTAAGCTACTTTGTGCCTACCTACATAAAAATTCATTTTTATTATTATTCAGTATGTTTCACCCCTCGCACATTCATGTTATTGGTTTAAGTTATAGTTGAATATTCAGTAATAATACGTAAGTTTTTTGGTTACTATATTTTGAGAACTAGCCCAAAAAAAAACACCCTTAATTTTTACATTTTGTGATACAAAATAGAACTGTAGATTGTTACTTGGAACAGCCGTTACTAATCAAATATCCTTAAGATTTCTGAAATACTAACACTTCATTTGATAATATTAATGTTACTACAAGCATTACCATTATAGAAAAAAATAGTAACGAAAATAAAATAATAATATATACTTTTAAATAATAACTTAAAAACTATAAACTTTTAATTAAGCTACTTTGTGCCTACCTACATAAAAATTCATTTTTATTATTATTCAGTATGTTTCACCCCTCGCACATTCATGTTATTGGTTTAAGTTATAGTTGAATATTTAGGAATAATACGTAAGTTTTTTGGTTACTATATTTTGAGAATTAGCCCAAAAAAAACACCCTTAATTTTACATTTTGTGATACGAAATAGAACTGTAGATTGTTACTTGGAACAGCCGTTACTAATCAAATATCCTTAAGATTTCTGAAATATTAACACTTCATTTGATGATACTAATGTTGCTACAAGCATTACCATTATAGAAAAAAATAGTAACTAAAATAAAATAATAATATATACATTTAAATAATAACTTAAAAACTATAAACTTTTAATTAAGCTACTTTGTGCCTACCTACATAAAAATTCATTTTTATTATTATTCATTATGTTTCACCCCTCGCACATTCATGTTATTGGTTTAAGTTATAGTTGAATATTTAGTAATAATACGTAAGTTTTTTGGTTACTATATTTTGAGAACTTGCCCAAAAAAAACACCCTTAATTTTTACATTTTGTGATACGAAATAGAACTGTAGATTGTTACTTGAAACAGCCGTTACTAATTAAATATCCTTAAGATTTCTGAAATATTAACAATTCATTTGATGATACTAATATTGCTACAAGCATTACCATCATAGAAAAAAATAGTAACGAAAATGAAATTATAATATATACTTTTAAATAATAACTTAAAAACTATAGACTTTTAATTAAGCTACTTTGTGCCTACCTACATAAAAATTCATTTTTATTATTATTCAGTATGTTTTAACCCTCGCACATTCATGTTATTGGTTTAAGTTATAGTTGAATATTTAGTAATAATACGTAAGTTCTTTGGTTACTATATTTTGAGAACTAGCCCAAAAAAAACACCCTTAATTTTTACATTTTGTGATACGAAATAGAACTGTAGATTGTTACTTGAAACAGCCGTTACTAATTAAATATCCTTAAGATTTCTGAAATATTAACAATTCATTTGATGATACTAATATTGCTACAAGCATTACCATCATAGAAAAAAATAGTAACGAAAATGAAATTATAATATATACTTTTAAATAATAACTTAAAAACTATATACTTTTAATTAAGCTACTTTGTGCCTACCTACATAAAAATTCATTTTTATTATTAGTCAGTATGTTTTACCCCTCGCACATTCATGTTATTGGTTTAAGTTATAGTTGAATATTTAGCAATAATACGTAAGTTTTTTGGATACTATATTTTGAGAACTAGCCCAAAAAAAACACCCTTAATTTTTATATTTTGGCTTCCTGGCTTAATCGGTTAAACAATTATAAAAAAAAAATACTAAATTTTAGCTTTTACGTCGCTTTGGTTTTATTTAAATATCTGCCACAGTATCGTAGAAAAAAAAATTAAAGTTAGGGGTTGCAACCCCTATTTTGCAAAAACGAATAAAGCCATGTAAGAATAATAATTGGCCAAAAATTATTTTAAAGTAGTAACATAATAAAGGCACTAATGTCAAAAACGACGCCAAAGCAGATTTCATATGGAAACTCGGTGAAACCCTTTCAAAGAACTCTAAAAAGTATTCTTACAACAATAAAACAACAAAAAAACAACAATATTTTAAAAAAAGACTGTATCTACCAAATAGGCTTTTAAGGCGGCAATATGACTGTTTTGGGCACTTTTTGTAGATATGGCTGGGCAACAAGCATTATCACCTCTGATATCCGTCCAATTTCATAAAAAAATTATTGATGGTGCTTTATTAGTGCATCCTACCGGAGAAGCCCACAATTGTGTTCAGTTAGGACCATGGTTGAAGTGCTATGGTCATCCTTAAGGAGGAAATAAAGCCGAACTAGTGGTGAGGTTACCGGTGTTTCTCAATTAGGGCACAAATGCGCATTATGCGGCACAATGCTTATAATTGAGTGTTTCAACTACCGCAATGCCTCGCATAGTCGAGCGTTAGATAACTTTTTTGCTCTCTGATAGAGCAAAAAAGTTATCCGACGATGTCGGGCATTGCCGAACATACACGGTCAAAACAACGACGCAAACAATGGTCGGATGCAAAAATAATTTTACCAAAAAAGAAAAGTTAAAGAAGCTATGACAATTTTAAACAACCAGAATATTTTTATCAACCCAGTATGAACATTTTAATATGGAAACCATTGTTGTACCGTCAAAAATTCGTAAATAATAAATAGTACA
>JAHBCN010010367.1:31917-52873 GCA_019359885.1 Listronotus oregonensis | reverse complement strand
ATTAACTCAAAGAATCTCATTATTTTATTTTTAAAAAAAAGTACCTTTTTTAATTTAATTATCGAAAATGTTTGCTACTAACACAAAAAATTTTTTTATAGAAGGCAGCCATTTTGAACGTCCATGCACTAGTTCGTAACTCTAATACAGACATGTAAAGTTAAACAATTATCATATTTTTGTTGTTAATGACAGTTAAAAACGTGCTAACTTAAAAATGTATTATAATTAAAATAATCTGACATAAGTATGTTTGCAAAATGACTTCAAATCAAAAAGCGGATTTAATAACAAAAAATAGTTTTTTTAGAAATCATCGGTAAACAGAAAGCCCGCTTAAAATTTGTTAAAAAAAATGATATATAATTCTCAGTAAAATTTCCTTCGCACTAAAAATTTTAGTCCCCACGGGAGATGCGTGTATACGAAGATCCTTAATCCAATAAGTATGGCTTCCTCTGTGTATTTTTGCAGATGTTTTTCCTTGTTACGGCAGAGCATTTCGTTGTGATTCAGATATTTGTGGCGACTTTAAAAATATATTTAAAAAACCCATTTATTTTATTACTGTGTTACAGTTCAGCATGTTTTTCTTAAAAAGTCTGTCAAAAAAATTCTTAGTTATTTAGTGCTATTAAAAGAAGCTTTAATAAAACAGTTCTATAATGTCGTTTCTAAATATTCTTAGGGTTAACCGAAATGTTTATACAATTATTTTTATGAAACACCAAATTGTTAGTTGGGATTATCTGTCTGCAGTTGGACAACTTTTTATCAGCGGCTTCATTTTGACGCTCCGTGTATTTTTTTTTTTTTTAATTAAAAAAAAATTTAATTTTTTTTAAAAACATAATGTAATTTTAAAAAAAAAAGATTTATTTTTATTAAAAAATAAAAAAAATTTTTAAAATTTTTGTTTTTTTTCCCCCTTTTTAAAGTTTTTTGGGTCCTTTAAAAATTTTCCTTTTATTTTAAAAAATTTTTTTAAAAAAATTTAAAAAAACGGCAAGTAAACCTTTTTTCCCTTTTTAAAAAACTCCTTTTTGGTTATCTTAATTTTTGTTAATATTTGTAAACGAGGGAACCCTTTTTTAGCATAATTAAAAAAACAACTTACATTAATTTGTTGTCATCCTACTAAACTATTTACCATAAAATAACACTTAGTCAATTCAGTGGAATTTATGATGAAAAACGTCACAATTTGTATAAATTACATTCACAAATAAGTGACAAAAACACATAACTAACCACACATACTAGTCCAGTAACTGAAGATCTGAAAGTTCCCAAAGCTATAAATAAATCTGTACAGTTTTCATTTGTGAAAATGGCCCCTCAAAGTCCCAAAAATGAGTTTCCCGCGAATCTCTGCCAAAATATGCGAATTAGAAATTTTTGTTCAGACAAAAAATTAAGATCACCTCGAAATCTACAAAAATGGTCCTTACCAATTTTTCCGCAGCACCAATATTTTTCGCAAAAACGGCCGTCAAAAAATCCATAACATTCCACACTGAATAGATGTGGTAATTAACGGCTAAAAAATGCATACGGGCAAAACAATTTTCTATCAAAACGCAAGAAAGATGGTAAAGGAAATTTTCTGGGATCATTGAACACTTGCTAAGGTCTCATTATAAAAAAGAAATGTTAATAACAACCATTTTTGTAAAAATTATCAATAAATTAATGAGATCCTCTCAAAATATTGTGAAAAAAAACTTTGACTGCTTTTTTTAATATTCTAGAAAAATCAGAATGGGCCCAAACTCATATGTAATGATAGATACGGGTTTTCCCATTTCGATGAACTTTGAATGATTAAAAATACACATTATTGCCCGAGTAATAGAACAATTCGTCCACCCGCTTATTGACAAGGTGCGAAGAATATGGTGGGGACAGCTGAATCGATTGCAGCGCTCGCTGTGGTCAAATTTTTCGATAAATCATGCTTGATTCAAATGAAAACTATTAGATAAAAATAATAAAAATGGTGCATAATAGTTTTTCTATACTTAAATGGCAAAAATAGTTACTGCAAATTTTATACATTTCCAACTGCTAGTTGGAAATTAGAAAAAAGGTCAAAATGGATAAATGCAGTTAAAAGAAAAAAGTAAGTAGCCGAATGACGTTCGGGTTTCGAGGTTAGGCAAACTTTTAAATTTGACGTAACAAGAAAAAAAATCGTTTTTTTTTTCTTGCCGTGTACCGTTTGTTCCTCCCTTTTCTTTAATTTTTTTTAATGATTTGAGAGTTTTAAAAAGAATTTTTAATAGACTAATAGTGTATGCGTAGTCTCCTGTGATTGTGAATAGAGAAAATGGCTATAAAGCCTTCAAGTGAGTAAAGTATATTGAAAAAACCCAAGAATCGAATTTTGTCTAAGGTTAAAAAAAAACGGTAAAACCCTTTCTTTACACAAGTCGATTTTCATGAAATTTTGCATAGGGGTTTTTGGGGGTGATCACAATTTTAAAAATTTTTTTTTTCCCGGAACCTTTTTATTTTTTTAGTTTTAAGGCCCCAAAAAATAACCTCAAATTTTCCCTTCTTGAAACTGATTACCAAATCTAAAAATACACTAATTAGGATTATATATTAAACAAATACACTGAAATTTACAATAATTTATTGTCTATTTTAATAAAAATTATCTTAAATGAATCCACTTTTCTGTATCTTGTAAGAATATATGATGTATAACTGGTTGCCTGATTTATGATTAAGTTGTCAAGATATAAAAAACTGGATTTCAAGGTTTTTTTTACTAAAAATAAGCAAAAAAACTTTTTTTAAATTTTGGTGTATTCGTTTAATATATCGTGCCCAATTAGTGGTTTTTTTTAATCAGTTTCAAGAAGGAAAATTTTGGAAAAATGTTCATTTTGAGGTTAGTCCACTTAGAGGCCTCATAACTAAAAACCAAGGTTCCGGAAAAAAAAATAATTTCAGATTCGTGATACCCCCCAAAAACCCCCCGTAAAAAAAATTCAAAAAAAATCGGCGTTTCCGAAAGTAAAATTTTACCTATTTTTTATTTTTTATACTGACATTTGTAATGTTATTTAATTGTCATTTCCATTGTTTACACCGGATAACCTTATTCCCCAATAATAAGGCCCGAGTTCGATTATACAAAACGCCAAGAACTTTTTTTTAATTAAAAACACACTTTTTATACTTACTTTCTAAGCTTTAAAATTGTTTATTCACCATCGATATTGTATTTCACTTTTACAGTGCTGAACAGGTTTATATGTATTAATTTACGAAAAATAAATAAATATTATAAGTAATCTTACACCTCTCCCATGGATTCTAAGCATGATTTAATGCAGCCGTCAGATGTCGTTGTCATCGCGCACGGTGCCAATAAGTGAATCCATGAATACGGCGGCATTCTAGCGGTAGAGCGGCAGCTGAAATGAGGGGACTTTTGGGTCCCGTTATCTCGAAAACTATTGATTTTTCGAAAAAAAAATATAAGGACCATTTTTGTAGATTACAAGACGATCTTCATTTTTTGTCAAAACAAAAATTCTTCAATTCACATATTTTGGCAGATAATAGCGGGAAACCCATTTTTCGGGACTTAAGGGGCCATTTTTAGCCTTTCCCACCGGTTAATGTTGATAAACTTTTTTTCGCTCGAAAGCATCCCCGAAGACCTAAGAACTGCGCCACAAGGGAAAAATGTACAGATTTATTTACAGTTTTGTCCCTTCATTTACTGGACTATACACCTTTGTATAAACAATTCAAATTATTCAAGAACACTATTAAAATTTTTATAAAAATATATTAAAACTACCTTTTTAAATAAAAACTATATCTAAATTGTGCACAGGGTTATCCAATGAGGACATAACAGGACATACTAATTGCTTGAATTTTAAAAGCGTCTCTTTTTAGATGTTTCAATAAGAATTATTTGGGATTATTAACTAGAGTATAAATTTAATTTATTTCAAGAATAAAACAGAGAAAAGAAACGATAAATGCCTGTCATTTCAGGTATACAGGGTGTAAAAAGTATGATGCTCCCGATTTTAATGGGCGATAGTGGAGCTCAAAACAAGTCAAAAAGTTTATATGACATATGTGTCATAACTTGACAGATTTTTGTCTAAATGATATCAAAGCTACAAACTTTGGAAGCAATTATATATGAAAAGCTTAACCATTGGTAACTTTCGTCTTGATCGCTTATTTAGTAGATTAATTTGCTAATAAAATTAACTAAGTTTTAAATGTTTCAATCTACAAAATTAAAAAAAAATTCCCCAGTTAAAAATTTAAAAAACAATTGGCAACAGCGCTGCCCAGTAGCCTTGTGCATGAAGTCGTCAGTTGTACGTACAGTAACGACCATTAAATCTTGTGCAATTCTGTTTCCCTTTCGTAAAATAGGCTTATACCACCTTCTAATGAATATAAATACCTGTTGAAAAACCTAATAAACAGGTGTCCAGTGTCTAAAAATATTTTTTAAAATGCCAATCTTAACTTTGGATCAAAATGTATTAATTATTCATTATATTGAGCAGAGATGTTGGCCAGAAAGGGATCTGGCGGAAGAGCTTAATATCCCAAAGAGATACTATTCATTTTGTTAAAAAAAAATGGCAGGAAACACACTCTATTGAGAGAAGAGCTGGAAGAAGCCGCCCCAAACTATCCAATCAAAAACAAGACAATGAATTAGTTAATGTTTTAAGAAACCAACCATTTAAATCTGTAGTTACAGCAAAAACGGAAAGCAATTTCCCAGCATCGGTTAGAACGACACGGCGAATAATAAGGCAAATATCCGAATTGCGCTGCCACCCGGCTGCCTTAAAACCGTTTTTAACAAATGCAAATAAAGAACAACGCATTAGATTTGCTCTACAATTTTACTTCGAACCTCCGATTTCTTGGGAAAATATAAAATTCATCGATTAAAAAGTGTTTTAGTCATGCTACAATGAGATACTAAAGGTATACAGGCCTTAAGGAACACGATTTGATAAAAATTATACCCAAAAGGACAGAAGTAGTCGGCGATTTTTGGTAAATGTTTGAGGGTGGCTGAGTGCACAAGGGCTTGGTGTATGTTATTTTATCGAAGGAAGGTTCTGCCGGGGTATAAGGGTGCCACAGATTCGAGTGATGCATCGGGATCTGAAAAAACCTGGAGATACGAAGTCGGTTAAATTATGGCAAAGTTGCGCATTTAGGTGCCTAACAACATGCCGTTTAAAAAGTTGTAAATTTCCGAGTACTTCCGGAGATATCCGGAGAAAACTGAAAATTGGCGAATTCGTTTTTATTTTTTTCTGACGGTATTTAAAAAGATAGGAAAAAACAAAAGACACTTTCTTATGCCCTTTTTAAGCTCTACAAAACAGCGTTGAGAGATTTTTCATACGACGTTTCGTTTTCGTTAAACCATCATCAACTTTATTTTTTTAAATACGACACTCAATTGTTTATTGCATTTTTTGAAGCAGTTATAATCCCAATTACAATGATGTATAACCCTTAATATTTTTCTGTTAAATAAACATATTTTCCATAAGAGACAATGAGTTAGACAAGGAACGCACATCATTTCTTATATTTATATATATTTGTTAATAAATATTAAGTGTTATATATTTGTAATTGGAATAATAAGGGGTTTAAAAAAATTAAATAAAAAACCCAGGTCCGCATTTAAAAAAATAAAGTTGATGATGGTGTTACGAAAACAAAACGTCGTACGGAAAATCTCTTAACGTTGTTTTGTAGAGCCTAAAAAGTGGCCCTGAAAAAGTGTCTTTTGTTTTTCCATATCTCTTTAAATAACGTCAGAAAAAAATAAATCGGCAAATTTCGGTTTTTCCCAGATTATCTCCGGAAGTACTCGGAATTTTGCAACCTTCTAAAGTGGACATGGTTAGCTACGCAAATACACAATTTTGCCATAATTTAACCGACTTCGTATCTCTTACGGTTTCCGAGATCCCCATGCATGCACTCGAATCTGTGGCACCCTGTATATAGATCTACTACAGAATATCATGCTTCTTTCTGCAAGATAAGTGTCCCGTTCATATGGCCCGGCAAGTCGATGAATGGATGGAAGAGCAGCGTATGAGGGTTTTACCCTGGCCCGCATGTACTCCGGATTTAAATGATATGGAAAATGTTTGGAGCTTATTAGTAAAATAAAAAATAAATAGGGAAAATAAGTTTAGGCCGCAAAATTTAAACGAACATGAGGATAAAATTTTAGAGGCGTGGAATGAGTTACGAGGAAATTCGGACTAGGCCCGGGCTTTGGTCCATTCGATGCCGGGAAAGCTAAACTCTGTCTTAGAAAAAACGGGGCCGTAATAAAATATTATATTTGTTTGGAAGGATATTTAAGTTGTTAATCAATTTATTAATTTGTCAGTTTTTATAAAATATAAATATTTTCTTTTACCTTTTGCTTTATTTAAAGTTATTAAAAGTAAAACAAGGTAAAAATTAGCGATTTACAGAAATTGGCAAAAAAATCAAAATTTGACAAATTTTTTGCCCAAGATTTTATGGCCGTCACTGTACATTGTGGGTACTGTCGCGATATTTTTGTCCGTTTAAATAAGAAAAATATGCCGATATGTTAATTTACGCGAAAACTGGGTTCGTCCAAGTGGTGCTTGTGTAAAAACTAGATGACATTTCAAGCAACTTATTTAAACTAAAATGTAGCTGTTTCTTTTTTTATAGAGACTTTATATAAGAGTTCTGTTACAATTACAAACAAAAACCCCAAATAAAGTCACTCTGTAAATAAACATCTTTTTACACAAGTATAAATATGTAAAACCTTGCAAAAAACTTTCGTCGTTCGACTCGATTAAAAGAAGCGGGCGCGGTGTTGCCAAATTTTTGAAAAGCCATATTTCAAAAATAATTAACTTTTGACTTGTTTTGAGCTCCACTATCGCCCATTAAAATCGTGAGCATTATACTTTTTACACCCTATATATTGTTGTTTTTCTATTTTTTAATTAAAAACGCAAATTCCTTATATGAATTAAATTTCTCATTTCTCGTTGGATGACCCTGTACACATAGAAATTTTTTTCATTTGTTACCACATGCCCATTTCTTACACTGTTTTAATCGACAAAATATATCAACTTTATTGTTTTAACACAGACAAAATGGAATCAGTGCTCCTCTACATAAGTAGGAAATTTTATTAAAAAAAAATAAAAACAAAATTCTGTAACCTTGCCACACAGATTTAAAACAGGACAGGTAACAGTAACTATCTATATTTTTCTAGCAACGTCTTAATTTCTTTATCGACCTTGTCATCCTAAAAAATTTAAAATAATATATTAAAAATATTTATAACGATTAAATATTTTAAATACTTTAATCAGATGTTCTTGGTCTTTGTTCTACATAAATATTTCTAGTCATGCTTCATATTAAAAATTTTGGGTTTCATTAAGAATTTTCGTTACTCCTTGGTAATCTTGTTCTAATATTTAAAACACTGCCGATAGCAAAAGAAATTACTTACCAAACCATCTCCATGTTTACACCGACTAGCCTTTTCCAGCCATTCCACAGCCTCTCGATACTCTCCCATGGCAATCTTGCATTTGGCCAGCATCAATTTATTTTCCTTCCATTCGAAGTTTGCCAGCCTCTCTGCCTCCAGGAAACGTGCATACGCCTCTTCATACGTTGCATTTGGTGGTTCGCCGTAAATCGCAGTCGCTAGTTTTCTTTCGTACCTTAAAATACGCATGTAAAGATGAGCTAGAATGGTTATTCGGCCCTTCCCTGCGGACCAATTAGCACGCGGGGTAAAAGAGCCTTATTGGGCTTTTTCTTTTTCGCACGGCCGAGCGGCAAGACTGACTCTAGTAGGTATGTGACTAATTGGTTCATAAAATAACAGATAAGTATACCGGGCAGAGCTGTCAAAGTACTCTTAAATAGTACTTCAAGTACAAGTACCAAGTATTCATTAAAATGTACTTGCATTTTCAAGTAAATTGAAAAAGTACTTGATGTACCACCCAAGTATTTTACTTAAAGTAAATCAAAGTACTTGAAGTAAACCAAAGTACTTGAAGTAAAATAAAGTACTTGAAGTAAAACAAAGTACTTGAAGTAAAACAAAGTACTTGAAGTAAAACAAAGTACTTGAAGTAAACCAAAGTATTGAAGTACATAAAAGTGCTTGAAGTAATTAAAAGTACTTCAAAAAAACAAATTATACTTGAGTAGTATTTTTGTAAGGAACTTGAGGGTTTATTCCTCAAAACGGGGTTTTCCAAAAAACTCCCAAAAGCTTTAAGGACTGAGCGCTACGTCATTGGAAAGTAGGCCAGTCGGTAAAAATATAGTTGGGAAAACAAGTAGGGTTGCTAAGTGTCCCGTTTTAAGTCGGGATCTTATGCATCCGATGTCCAAAATAATGTAAAATTTCGTATGTAAATTGATGGCAACAGGCCTACAATGCCGTACTCGGGTAAGCGCTTGGGCCTTAAACTATTATAGGAAATATTGGTTTTTCCCAAAATGGGTTTTTCCCTGTGGTTGCCAACTGGTTGGCGTTGGCACCCGTTGGCATCCGATACATCTGTCTAAAGCGAGTGTTTTCATATGGGTGCCTACAGCAGGTTGTTTTCACCAGATCAGAGCACTTATAATTTTTACGTTGACACAAGACCGATTTAAAGAACAAAAAGTCTAATTCTCAGTAATAGTTACACTTATCTTGCTGTTAGATCCAATTCAAATGAGCGCTGTAATGCAATACAATAGAAACAGCAGCGGTTGCGCGTATTTCTTGTTTTAACTTGTTTTTACGATTATTATCGGCGTGTAAATTCGAGTACTTGGTTGATTTTGTACTTGAAGTACTTTTTTTACTTCAAATACATCGTAGTACTTCAAGTACTTAAATAAATACTTCAAGTAATTTTCTTGGTCAAATCAAGTAAAAATCCAAGTATCTTCATAAAAACTAATCAAGTACAAGTACAAGTACCTCCTAACAAAAAGTACTTGAAGTAAAATACTTGAAGTACAAAAAAGTAAAATTTTACTTGAAGTACTTCAAGTTTTGACAGCTCTGATACCGGGTGGTGCGTCGCCGAGCGGAACATAGAAAATCCCATTTAAATTTTAAGGGGGTCAATTATTGGCTCCCCTGTACATTCTACAGAAAAAATGTAAGGTAACTTTTTGAAGAGACCAATCTGACAAGCCCTCGTGCCAAATTTCAAAAAATTTTAATAAGCGAATCTTGAATTATTCACTTAAATGTAATTGCAAAATTACCAAATTTTCAGTTCAAGTAAAACCAAACAGGCACCAGTAAAATGAATATTATCCCTGACATGAGGAAAAGTGTCAATAAATCAGTGACAGTCGGTATTTGAAAAAAAATATGAATTATTCAATCGACGAAAAAGTATCCATAATTAAGTGGCATTATGCGGGAAGCAGTAAAGTACCCTTAAAAAAATTGTTCCACCAAACAAATTGGTATAAAGGTACCTCATTGTATACCTAATCACCATGCAAAAGGAATTTCACTTGCGACCCGCCTGACTATAGAAAATCACCCCCTAAAGTTACAGTCTTTTTTTATAAAGGGAAAATTTTAAAAAAATATAAAATACCCTTAAAAAAGTTGTTCCACAACAAAAATTGGTACGAAAGTACTTCATTGCATACCATGCATCACCATGCAAAAGGAATTTCCCTTGCGACCCGCCTGACAATAGAAAATCACCCCCTTAAGTAACAGTAATTTTTTATATAGGAAATTTTTAAAAATTATAAAGTACCCTTAAAAAAGTTGTTCCACAACAAAAATTGGTATGAAGGTACCTCATTGCATACTTAATCACCATGCAAAATAAATTTCACTTGCGACCCGCCTGACTACAGAAAATCACCCCCTAAAGTTACAGTCTTTTTTTATAAAGGGAAAATTTTAAAAAAATATAAAATACCCTTAAAAAAGTTATTCCACAACAAAAATTGGTACGAAAGTACTTCATTGCATACCATGCATCACCATGCAAAAGAAATTTCCCTTGCGACCCGCCTGACAATAGAAAATCACCCCCTTAAGTAACAGTAATTTTTTATATAGGAAATTTTTTTTAAAAATTATAAAGTACCCTTAAAAAAGTTGATCCACAACAAAAATTGGTATGAGGGTACCTCATTGCATACTTAATCACCATGCAAAATAAATTTCACTTGCGACCCGTCTGACTATAGAAAATCACCGCTTAAAATTACAGTCGTTTTTTATATTTGAAAATTTTTTAAAATATTATAAAGTACCCTTAAAAAAGTTGTTCCACAACTAAAATTGGTATGAAGGTACCTCATTGCATTCCTAATCACCATACAAAAGGAATTTCACTTGCGAACCGTCTGACTATAGAAAACATTTTTGGCTCGATGTTACCCTTGGAACCACCCCTTTTCAATCCTCAAGTACGTCCGAGGGCCGAAAAAAATTCAAAATGAATTGATCCAACTCTCGCATCGGTCTGAATTTTTATACGATCGTCTTAAAGTCATAAAAAAGCTGGAAAAAATTTTTGGCGCGATGTTACCCTTGGAACCACTTCTTTTCAACCCTCAAGTACGTCCGGGGGCCGAAAAATTCAAAATGAATTGATCCAACCCCGCATCGGTCTGAATTTTTTATACGATCGTCTTAAAGTCATAAAAAAGCTGGAAAAAATGTTTGGCGCGATGTTACCCCTGGAACCACTTCTTTTCAACCCTCAAGTACGTCCGGGGGCCGAAAAAAATTCAAAATGAATTAATCCAACTCTCGCATCGGTCTGAATTTTTTATACGATCGTCTTAAAGTCATAAAAAAGCTGGAAAAAATTTTTGGCGCGATGTTACCCTTGGAACCACTTCTTTTCAACCCTCAAGTACGTCCGGGGGCCGAAAAAAATTCAAAATGAATTGATCCAACTCTCGCATCGGTCTGAATTTTTTATACGATCGTCTTAAAGTCATAAAAAAGCTGGAAAAAAATTTTGGCGCGATGTTACCCTTGGAACCACTTCTTTTCAACCCTCAAGTACGCCCGGGGCCGAAAAAAGTTCAAAATGAATTAATCCAACTCTCGCATCGGTCTGAATTTTTTATACGATCGTCTTAAAGTCATAAAAAAGCTAGAAAAAATTTTTGGCGCGATGTTACCCTTGGAACCACTTCTTTTCACCCCTAAAGTACGTCCGGGGGCCGAAAAAAATTCAAAATGAATTGATCCAACTCTCGCATCTGTCTGAATCGTGGAACAACTTTTTTAAGTGTACTTTTTTTTTTAATTTTTCCCATATAAGTAACGGCTGCAACTTAGAGGTTGATTTTTTTATAGTCAGACGGGTCGCAAGTAAAATTCCTTTTGTGTGGGGATTGCGTCTGTAGTGAGGTACCTTTATACCAATTTTTGTTTTGAAACAACGTTTTTAAGGGACTTTATAATTATTTTAAAATTTTCTCCTATATACTTATATAAGTAATGACTGCAACTTTAGGGGGTAATTTTTTTATGGTCAGACGGGTCGCAAGTGAAATTCCTTTTGCATGGTGATTAAGAATGCAATAAGGTACCTTCGTACCAATTTTTGTTGTGGAGTATTTTTTTAGGGTACTAAGAAATAAACAGGCGGAAATTATAATAAGTTGTCAAATTTAGCTGCTAATTTCACTTTTGGCTGCGTTAAATGGCTGCTAATTTCACTCCGGTAAAAACAACTTGTATTCGTGGGAATTATCGGACACCATATCATTAAACCCTTTTTTATGGACTATAACCTGGCAGCAAAACTCTGCTGCCAGGTTATGGTTAGGATGGTTAGAGAGTACCTGGAAAATGCTTTAAAAGGCAATATTATTGGTCCACGGTACCGGATACTTTACTATCTTAAAATAATTGCAAATTACACTAGAAAACTTCTTAGTGTCACAGTAAACAATAAACAAAACAAAAGTAATACCCGCGCAATGCAAGTCGAACCATGTCCTGCCTGTCGTTCCTACGGGCGTGACGTCAACTATTGTTTCAAGGTCTCGCGCGCCGACACCGATTGAGTAAGAAAATAAAGATCCGTATTCGCGGATCTTGACGCCAAATATCCGTATGGGAATCCGTATCCGCGGATCTTGACGCCAAATATCCGTATGGGAATCCGTATCCGCGGATATAAATTTTTAACGATCCGGCACATCACTAGTTCTTATCCATCAAGTGACAACGAGAAACTTTCCGGTTGTATTTTTTAAATTTTGCTGGCATGCTACATTACCATGATAATTATTAATTTATAAGTTTACTTCTAATTTATGTAAAGCCGGCCGCATACATACAACTTTTTAGTTGAGCAACTGTTTAGTCGAGTTGCGTGCTTGTGCGATTTTTATGATGACCAAACAGTTTAGTCGCCGAAGGTGCGCATACAGTCAATTCAGTTGCTATCGATTAATGTACTTGTTTAAATAGCCGCAGGACAACTGTTCAGTTGAGCGTATGCGCACTCCAATACATGGCAATACTCATTGAACCGTCGCGATAGTTGCGCGACTGTTCAATGAGTAGCATATTAACAACTATCTAGTTGCTAATATGCGCACCTACATACATTTTCATATACTTTCGACTAAACAGTTGCTCGACTAAAAGTTGCATGTGTGCGGCCGGGTCTTACCATTTAAGTCCAGCTACTTCATAATCGAATCTTCCCAACATGTAATGCAACGAGGCGTCATTCGGATTTATAGAAATAGCTTTATCCACGTGTCGTCTAAAAAGATGGCCATCGCTGATTTTCTCTTGAAGCGACACAAAATCCGTTCGACTACCTACAACAAGAGTGTCATAACATGTTTTTAAATAATTTTAATAATCCAATATATTACTGAATAAAAACAATATGTGTTTACAGAAAAAATATGCCTCGTGCCGATATGGAACTCTAAGGTATTTTTTTTTTAGAACATGGCAGTAAATTATTTCTAACTTTATGTAAGAAAAGCAAAAAGCTCTTATTCGCTTGCATTTCACATTTTGATAAGAAAAATATACGTTTAGAAAGCAGATATTTACGAATTTGTTTGGGACGCGATTAAGGGAGAAAGTAACGTTTTTAATTTTTTTTTTGCATTTTTTTTGATTGCCTGAATGGAGAATCTTTTAAGAATATTGTGTAAAAATTTGAGAGAGATAGAAGCAAAGCTAACGAAGATACAGCGGTAAGTAAGCTTAGCCAATAAAACTCGCTTATGAACGTTTTACTCCAAATTTTTTAGTGTTCAAAACTTGAAAGCGTTTTTCCTACAAATCACGTTTCAAAGTCGGTGCCCCTCAAAACTTTAAAACTACTGCACGGATCCTTTTAAAAATTTGAACACTATTTCTGTACAAAATTTACGAGTTAACGCTGAAGAGTTTTTTTTTATTCATCATTTTTCATTTCATTCAGTTCATATTTTTTATTTTACAGTAACAAACTAGCCTTTTTTTGCAAAAATCACGCTTTCCACTTCAAAGTGTTCCCAAAAAGTGAAAAATTAAAATTTCGAAAAACTCTCCCAGCCTTACCTGGAGGAAGATATTATCTAACGAAAAAAACTTTGGGTTTTCGACTTTAGATTTAAATTAGACCGCAATTCTACTTTTTTCCGAGACGCTTCCAAATAATTGGTGCCATTACCGTTTTTTTTAACATTTCTTTATGAAAATTTTACTTAATATTCTTCAAATGTTATATTTTAATGTAGCATTAGATTTAATCAATATATTTTAAATGTGTCGTCAAAAAAAATCGCAAAAATGTGCCTGTTTTTGCACGAGTTAACGTTACCCGTTAATTTATTTTCAGAGAAAGTGACTTTTAGCTTATAAAAAAAAATGTTTTAAAAATCATAATATGCCATCAATATGATTAACCACTCCTTATTTGGTGTAAAAAAAAATATTAAAAATCTTAGATTTTTGTGTTCTTAAATATAAGTTTTTGAGTTAAGCAACTTTTTTTTCGGGGTGACGATGTCAAATTACATAGAAAATTATTTTTGTAATTATTGTTGATATCTGTCATTAAAAATATATGTTGATTCTACAAAAAAAAATAACAAACAGCATCTTCAGTGCTACTGATGTTAAAATTAAAAATAATGGATAACAACTTTGGAAATTAAGTCACTTGCGTTACGTATACGGGAGCTGGTTCGCATCTTAACAATCGGCACCAAAACGGTGGCATAACTAAACTAAAAAAAAACATAATAACTTACCTATTAATACAGCATACCATTTATGTACTTCAGCATGATCCGGGGCAATGTTTAGGGCTGAAGAACACGCTTCAATTCCTACAAATCGAACAAAGTGAATTTATCATTCTAAATTATTTTTTCTTTTTTGATCTAAAAAAAGTCTACGAAGGCTTAAGTACTAACATGATTTGAATGCTTTAAGTAAAGTAAGAGGTAGTTTATTAATATAGGACTGAATTTATTGAGTTTGGAAGGGAATGAAAAATTTCAGAATTTAAGTAAACAGGGATTATGGGGGTTCTCTGGTTTGATAGGTTCAAAAAATGTTTTAATTTTTTTACATAAATTGTTTCCTTAAGATGTCTAGAATTTGATGGCAAAGTAATTTTTCAAAATTCGAAGCCATTATAACGATACAGCAGTTAGAAGAGGCAGGTGTCCGGAGCGCTGGGCTGAGCGCTCAGAGTTCTGTCAGCTTGATACCTAAGACCCTTAATTGGTGTAGTTATTTACGTAGTAATTTTAGTCTTGGTATCGCAGATTAATGGTAATTTAGGATAGTATATCTGTACTTGAAACTTCAAACGCGTTTTCTCAAAACTATGTTTTTCAAACTCTCCTCCATCATATCTTGAGAACGGCTTAACCGATTTACTTCAAATTTATAGAGTTAACTACGGCTCAGTTGCCTGGAGGGCAAGGGTCACGCAGACCGAAGCATCCAGACAACTTCAAAGTGTGCAAAGGCTAGCATGCGTATGCATCACGAGAGCTATGAGAACAACCCCAACCGCAGCCCTGGAAGTGCTGCTAAACCTGCCGCCACTCCACATTTTCATACAGTAAAGGGGTACTCTATAGACCCAAACGTCAAAGTCCAATTATAGGACATCAAAGACCTCAAGATAGGAAATAGGGGGACCAAGAGGTCAGCTTATTGTTTGAGATGCCCTCGGACAGGTCAACCCCCCCGTTTCATTTTAACAGACACTTTCGGATTGTCATACCAGATAGGGGGACTGGAAAGAAGGCCCCCCCAAAAAACCATATATCTGGTATACAGGTGGCTCCAAGACCAACAAGGGAGTAGGAGCTGGCATCTATGGAGACAAACCTAGAGAAAAGAAAACCCAGCTTGGTCAGCACGCCGGTTTTCCAAGGGAAATTGCAGCAATAATGCATTGTGCCGTGCGATTAAAAAAAAAAAGGGGTAAAGGAAAAAAATCGTCATTTACTCAGACGCCAAGCGGCCCTGAAGGCCATCAGTTCCCCCAAAATTATTCCAAACTAGTGGGGACGTATACGGCCCAGGAAAAAGTCCGTTGGGAAAAAACTTACAGCCGGGTACCAGGCCACGAGGGCCACCCAGGTAACGAAAAGGGCCACGACCTAGCCAAAAAAAGGGTCAGCCATGAAAAGATCCCTGAGCCATTCTGTGGAATCTCGGCAGGCCTTTTTAAAAATCTATTAAGAGCTGGGTAGACAGAGAGTTTCAAAGCTGGTGGGTACAAACACCAGGACAACGACAGGCAAAGCAGTTCATTAACACCTTCGGCAAATTTACCTCGGACCTACGAGCCCAATCTAAGGTGTAAGGATAAGGTAGGTCAACTAACAGGACATTGCAAACTCTCAAGCACCGGGGAAAATAGGCCGGAGGATGGGTTTTGGGGCTGCCAGGGGGAAGAAAAACCGTACATGTGTGGTGCCACTGCGAAGCACTATGTAGGCTTAGGTTCACTAGGCTTGGTGAGGAAAAGCCCAGTATCAAGACTCTGGAGTCTAGTTAAGAAGATGAGCCTGGACAAGGTACTCAAGGAACAAAAGGAGAAACCACAATAAATCTGGTAAGGTTGTAGTGGTGGAGGGCATTTTTATCCCCTCAAATAATAATTAATCTAATTAGCACATATAGACGCACGATCTATTATCACCCCAAAATTTAAAATATTTCTATTTTTTTTACAATAACTTGCAAAAAAAACATTAAATTTAAAATTTTCGAAAATTCAATTTTTAAAATTTTCTTTTTATAATAGTTTATTCCATGTTTTAAAGCTTAAAACGCCGCCGTCTTTTTTCGTTTCAGATAAGCCAATCAGTTCATTTAATGGAGGGAGTGAGGGACCATTTTTCCGAGGCAGATGTCTTCAGGCGCCATAACTAGATATTTTTTGGGTTTAAAAATTTTATATATATATATATATATATATATATATATATATATATATATATATATATATATATATAAAAATATATATATATATATATATATATATATACTTTAAAACATTTATAAATAAAAGCAAAAACTTCTTAGTTCTATCGCTTCATTGGTCATCTTAAAAAATCAACCGTCAAACCAGAGAACCCCTTAAGGAGGGGTAAAGTAGGAAGATCGGACTTTCCAAAAGAACTGTAAAAGGATCATAAAGTGACACTTTATGCTTTCCCCTTTTTAAAACTAATGGCTAATTTTTTTAAAAAAAAAGTTGAAAATACCTATGAGACATCTAGGGTCTCCGCATCGGTGGGGAAAAAAAAAGACACTTTCTTATGTGAGGAGTCTTGAAAATGGGGAAAACCCGGGGAATTCAACCCCCCTTTTTAATATAAGAAGGGCACTTAAAAAACCCTTTAATGTACAAAACGTAAACTATGTTTTTATTTTTATTACTGTTGCGTTGGTTTTCGATGTTTATTTATGTATTTTTTAAAAAGGGTTGGTTCCCGTACTGAATAAATAAATAAGATAAATAAAGCGAACAGTTTTTCTTTAAATCGAAGCAAGATTGCCAAAGGTGGTGAAGAAAATATTTCTCAGGCACAAGAACAGTGTTTTACACGAAACAGAAAAAAATACTTTTGGTTAATGTGTTAATGCCATTAAAGGTCATTCACGAAAGTAACGCTTATAAGGTTAAATGATTTTTTGTTCTGCAAAGGTTGGTTACTCGTAAGTGGGGGATGGTATTTTTTTTTTATTTTATTACAAACAACTGAGAAAAAAATATATGTCCATAATTGAAAAAAAGAGTTTTGGATTCTTTCTTGGGGATAGGTTACATGCATGTGACCTTTCCTTAAGAATAACCTTCTCATGCAAAATCATACTTCATATTAGTATTTCGGAAAATTTCAACCCCATTGGGTCATTTGGTCAATAACCTCCCAATATTTTTGACTAATATTTCCGAACAAAAACATAATAATGATATAAATGAAATAGTTATTTACATTACAAGATGCGAAAGTTTACTTTTTGGTGTGAGGTGGTTTTTAAAGGGAGGCGAAGCCGAGGCTATTTAAAACCTCCGAACACTTAAAGGCCTTTCGCATCTTAAATGTATTATATTTTTCTGCTACTTTCTATGTATCGCATAATTTAATAATCATTAACATCATGTTTTAATAGAAATATCGAGTTTTAAATTTTACCTGTTAAAATTAATCCATAGCAAAATTTATTGTTGACATTGTCTGTCATCAGCACTTGTCAGATTTTGAATTATTGTTAATTTAGTATAAATCCATTCCCATTTTAAAATGTTAAATGAATATGAAAATGGCACCCAAAAGGCATGACTTGCGGGCCTCACTTCTGCCAGACAAATCTAAAGAGAGGTACCATCAAACATATAAATCGTTTTCTGAATGCTTGTACAAAAAAAGGGGGGGGATTGACGAGAATGTGATGTTGGCGTATTTTCAAGAAAAACCCATTTTTTTTCACCACCAACCCCCTTTGGCTGTATATTCCATGCTCGTTAACAATTTCCAAACAAAAACAAGATATTTCGGGTTCAAGAAACTAGTTGTTTTATTAAAAGGGAAAAAGATGGTTATGAGGCAAAAAATCAAAAAATTTAAAAAGAAGAAATCATAAAGTTTTTACTTAACGCGCCTGATCAAAGTTACTAGCAATGAAAGTAATAGCCATTATGGGAGTGGCTGGGGATGGGGGAGACGAAATATGAAAGAAGCTAAGTGATGAGAAATAAGAAATGACGGGATAGAAAAAAAGTGAAAACTAAAAAAAATTAAAAGAAACTTTGTAGTAACCAAAAATGAAGGCTCAGTTCCTTATGTCAGATTTCTACAGGAATATATTAAACTGAGACCAAGGAATCTCAGAGACGTTTATTGTATCGTTATGAAAGATAAATGTTTAATCAAGAATTGGAAAGCACACATTTCAAATGTACCAAAAAAAAAATTTCGAAGTTTTTGAAGCTTGAAGACATCAGTAGAAAACGGCCATTTTTTAGAAGAACGTCAACTACGTTCCTTGCCTCGGATGTCATATTTTGGGTTAAAAAAGGGATGGAGGTTGGGGTCTTCTTCTGTTGCGGGGGATATATTGCTGAATCCTATAGTAATAAGGGGGAAATTTCAAAGAAGATTTTAAGAAATTCCCAATATTTCCTTAATGAAGAACGGAAAAATATAATATTAACGTAGTTAAAGGTAAAACTCCCCAAAAATTTAAAAATGTTAATTCGAACTCCCAATTTTTTTTTCTAATTGCTCAAATTGCACAATTACTTTTAATGTTAATACCTAACCTAGTTTTTTAAAATTTTTGCTAAATTAGTTACTTTTTATAAATAAATCCTAATATTTCCCAACATATTTTCTTTTTTTTTTACTTTTTTTTCCCGGCGTGAAAATATTATTTTAGCTGCAACGCTTAGCAACCAGGTAACACGGGTTTCTTTCGTTAAATTTTGGTTGTAGGACCACAAAGTTTTCTTATTTATAAGTAGTAAAAAAATTTTTTTTTTTAATTTTTTTTAAATTTTCCTTTTTTTATTCTAAGCATATAAACTCGTTGATCGATTACTGGATTCGACATGTTTTGCGCAGCGATCTCAATCGGTTTTCTTTTTTTGGCCAAAAACCGGGCTGTCTGCCTTCATTGCCGCACTGTTTTAAACAAAACCCAGTCGGGTTTTTTCCCATCTAATTTACGATTCATTTTGGCTGCTTTCCCCAAGCAGTGTAATCGCATGATCGGATCAACAGCCGCGAAGAGGAAAATTCCCTTTTTGGGGGGGCCATTTTTCAAGGGTTTTTTTTGTTTGTTTTTGTTTAAATAAACGGAAATTTTATCCCGATTTTAGGAAAATTTAAATTTTTTTTTGTTGGGGGGTAAGGTTTTTTTTTTTTAAAAAAAAAATTTTTTGGGTAAATTTCCCCCGGAAAAGGGGGTTTTTGCATTTTGTTGCCCCCAAAAATTTTTTTTTGTTGTACGTTAAACTTTTTTGGGTTTTAAAAAAAAAAAAAAACCCAACTGGCCCCAAAAACCCAAAAAAAAATTTTTTTTGGGAAAAAAAACACCCTTTTAAAAAAAAAAATTTTTTTTTTTTTTTTTTTTTTTTTTTTTTTTGGGGGGGGGGGATTTTCCTTTTGGGTTTTAAAGAAATTATTTAAAAATTTTACAGAAGTTTTAACTAATATTGGCAAAAAGGGGAAAAAAAATGAAAACCACTAAGAAGGACTTTTTTTTATGAATCGTTAAAAAACCTTTTTAAACTAGGGCTGACAAATTCGGGAAACTCAAGATTTTTAAAATTATAAAGAGAAAAATGCAAGAAAAATCGCAAATATTTTTTTAATAAAAATACATATATACCATTTAGAACCTTTTTGAATAATTTCTTTATTTCACTTTTTTCGGAACCTTATGGTGAGCTTTACCTAAAAAATTTTAATTTTTTAAATTTTTAATTTTAGGGCCTGTTATCGAATTGCATTTTTTTTTAGTATATCCGGGGATAACTTTTTTGCTTTATCTATAACGATTAAAACTCTTTCAGATAATGAATTATTTTTTTGAAAGTCCGGTTCTTTTGACCCAAAGGCCACTAGACCGGGCGCATTTTTTAAAAAAATTTTTAAAAATTTTTTATTTATTTATAAAAAATTTTAATGTCTTATAAAATCTTTTTTGAAAGCTTTATTTTTCCACATTCCCCAAAAACCAATTTCTTCCCAAAAAAAGGAAAAAACCTTTAAAAAAAAAAAAAAAGTTTTTTTTTCAATAAGGAAATTTTTCAAAAAAAAAAAAATAAATTTTTCGGCCCTTTGCTTTTAATCTAAAACTTTTCCCTTTTTTTAAATTTGCTTTTAAAAAGACCTTTTTTTTTTCCCAAAACACAATTTGGGGGCTTTAAATGGGTTTTTTTTGTGAAAAAAATTTTAAGGAAAATGTTAAAAAAAAAATGTTAAAATTTTAAATTTTTGTTTCATTAAAAGGGGAATTTAAAAACCAATTATTTTGGGAAACCAAGCCCAAAAATTTTCATTTTTTTGTTTATGTTGTTTTTTAAAAGATGGGGATTTTTTTGGGGGGGAAAAAATTCTTAAATAAAAATTAATTTTTTGGGTTTTAAATTGGAAAATTTTTAGGGTTTTTTCCCCGGCCAAAAAAAGGGGGTTTTTAGGGAATCTTTTAAAAAGGGGTTTAATTTTAAAAAAAACGTTAATTAAAAATTTTTTGTTTTTTTATAAAATCCAAAAAATAAATTAAACGAAAACCTTTTTAATTTTTTAAAAATTTTTTAGAATTTTTTGGGTTTTTTAAAAGTTCCTAATATATTTTTTTCAAAAAAAAATTTTTCTCTGAATACCTTTTTCCCCATTT
>JAHBCN010010367.1:15000-31900 GCA_019359885.1 Listronotus oregonensis | reverse complement strand
GGAAAGGGGGTGGAAAAGGAGGAATTTTTACCCCCTCCACGGACCGCCGGCTTTGTGGTAAACCCCTTTTTTAACCCCCCAAATGGGATCCATTTCTGATAACCAATCGATTGGGAGAGAGTTTTCACTTTTTTCCCGTGTTTGGGAAACACCCCGAGGGCTGGGCCCCCTGGGGGGTTACGAGCGACGATTAACTGCTCCCTCTTCCCGGTCTGACTTTAGCTACCAGGTCTTTTAAGGAACCGATTTTTCTGAGGCCCACTGCTTTCATATGAAAGGGTCCCCCCCCTTTTTAAAACCCGGGAACCCTTTCCCTATAAAGGGGTTCTGTCCGCCTTCTTTTTGGGATTCGGGGACCCCTTCCTAAGCAGTTTTTTGGGGTTTGGGACCCCTTCCCCCGGAAACAGGCCCTGCTTCGGGGGCCCCTTTACCAAAGGATTCCCCCTTTTGTCGCCCCCTTTATCTGCTTGGCCCTTGAGGGATCTCTCAAAACGGACTAACCTTTTGGTCAGCGACCTTTCTTATTTTTTTCTTTAAAAGCGGTTCTGCCTTTTCTGTTTGGGTAAAGTTGCCCCCCCCGGCACCCCCCCGCATTACCGGGAAAGGTTGGCCTGAGAGGTCGCCCTGTATCTCAGAGGCCCCGTTGGAGACACCTGTTTAAGGACAGGATGTCATTCACTCATCAGCACGGTATGCTAACCCCTTTGAGAAGCCTTGGTTCATCTTAGCTTCGACCCCGTTCCATACGCTTGCCAAAAGAGTTCCCGATAACCATCAACTTTAGCCCATGTTCCAAAAGATCCTACTGGGCCCAACCCGACAACGACGTGTGAACACAGCGGTTGGGGGGTGAAGGGGAGTCCCCTACCAACCCTCGAATTTAAAAAAAACAGGGGTTTGGGGAGGCGGCTATACTTCATCCAGACCTTAACCTATTTTTTTGGGGGAGTATCGAAACTCTTATGTTTTGGGTCCTTCAAGGACAATTAAAAATTTTCAAAGTGCCCCAAAAACCACAAAAAATTTTTCACCTGCTTTCCGTCTAATCCAATTTTTGGGGTACTAAACCCAATGATTCTAGTCGCTAACTGTTAACAATAATGTTTAAGAGATTTTGCAACTTTTTTTTGTGTCTTTTTTTTTTTGGGTTATCATTGGTGAAGAAAAGAGCAGATGGTGAACTTTTCCATTGACGTTCACAAGGCGTTGTTAAATAAAGAATGACATTATATGTTCCCCTTACAGAATTTATGCAAGATGGGGTGGACCATTAGAAAATATATTTTTTAATTTTGGGGGTGTAAGATTTTATTTGAAGATAAAATAAATGTGAAAAAAAAAAAAAATATTCTAAAATTAATGGAAAATTAAGAATTATTTATGGTACTTTTCTTCATAGCTTACAGGTTAAAAAAATAAACTAAAACTATGCTATAGAGTTTGTCAATAAAAGAATATTTTTTTTATCGTTGGCCCCCGGAATAAACCGAGAGTAGTCTCTCCTTTTCTTTGCAGCATTTTCGATATTAAATGGCAGTGGCGGCGGCGTTAAAATAGCAGAAAACCGTTTTGAAACAATTCCAAAGAATCTACTGTAAAATATACTTCTAAATAAAATGAAATTGAAGAAGGTTCATCGGAAAAAAAACTCACCAAACAGTCACAACAATTAATAAGTCACACTAAAACACAAAAAGTTTCAAGATAAAACACAAAATTTTAGTTTGAATATTCACATCAATATAAACAAGCAGATGCCGATCGGATAGTACACACTGCACTGACCCCGTGTTGCTGCCTCGGTGAATATCGGTTTGTGCGCATTTGACGTCATTGTACTCTTTACTATTGGCGTAGACTCTACAAATTTATTATAATAATATTAAAAATTGGGGTTTTGGTTTTAAAAAATCCAAAAATTTAAAAACCCAAAGGGAAAAAAGAGCCAATAAATGTTCATTAGTTCAGTAAGTTTTTCTGTTTTACTAAAGTTTACATTTAAAAATAATGGTAAGTGTAACTTGTAAATCTGGCAATAAAATTTAGCACAGGTAACTGTAAAGAGATTTTTTGTGTGATTACTCTACGCCAGTAATCGGCAAACATTTTTTTATCTATTTTCATTACATATTTTTTTTGAAAAATTAGTAATTAGCAAAAAAAATATTACCATTTTTTTTTTGAAAAATAATTAATTAGCAAAAAAAATTACCAGTTTTTTAAAAAAATTAGTAATTATCGAAAAATTTTACTAATTTTTTTTGAAGAATTAGTAATTACCGAAAAAATATTACTAACATATTAAAAAATTGGTAATTAGCGATTTTTTTTTTTAACTTGTACATTATTATCCTCTGGATACAGACAGAAAAAAGCAATAAAAGTCAACCAATCAAAATATTCATATCCCTGTAGTCGAAGCCTTCCTTTTTTATTTAAATATCTCGGACGTTAATAGACCTATCGCTTCGACTTTCTTATTTTTGGGGTTTTTTTCTACGGCTTGGGCGGGAAACTCTTTGGCTCACGCTAAGGGGCCTTTTTTTCCCATTTTGTTGTACAATGTAGCGTACACGCCAGAACGTTCGAGCGACATCTGCGAGGCATGACAAAACGACTAAAAATGAATATGAAATCCTTATGGAAATGTACTGAAAAAATTGAAACTGTAGCTACAAGTATTAAAGCCATTATCAGTTACGCACATTTGATTTAAAATACTCTAGATCAATACAATCAATGCAATACAAAGATCAATCGCTGTATAACCCCTCTCACTCTCTATCGCTTCAACGTGCTAATCAGGGTGAGAGGGGCTGACCAATCAGCACGCAGTGCGGTGTATACCCTCTCACCTACCAATCAGCATGTTGGAGCAAAAGAGAAAGGTTATACTGCAATTTTTCTTTCTCTCTCGCAAGCATAATCGAATTGTCGAGCGGCAGGGCTGCCTAGAGTAGGTAAATGCTTAAAGGGTATACTCTTTGCAAATATACTAACCAGTTCCTCATCCTCTGATAACAAATAATAAGATAATACCTTTCGAAATTTCTAACTAAGTACTCTAAATAAATAAACAAGTAAAAGGAACTATGATTTTTATTAACAATTTTGTTTACACAATGTTATTTGACTCTAGAACCTAACTAACAATAAATATTACCAACTGTTTTATCAATTTACTTTCATAGAAATACCAATATAGTGAAATAATACAAACAATAAATTTAAGAAAAAAACAACCTTATAAAAAAACCGTCAAACTGCAGTACATAATTGTTTTTTTTTTTACTTTAAAAATGTACTGGCCATAAAATTTAGCTGTTAAACCTACTAAATACTCTTAACACTGTAAACTTTTTTTTATCTATGACAGAACCTAAAGTGGTTATTTTACCCAGTTACAGTGCCGTACAAGTACGAAGTAACATAATAAATAAATTTGTGTCATTGCCATTTTTGATATTTAAAAAAATAGGTACTGCAAAATACTTTTCTGTACAAAATAAACACGATCATAGAAAAAAACTTATAAATACGCAAAAAATCTTCTTTTGTATTTGTATCTCTTGAGTTCTTGACACACTTATAACAGTTTAGCGAGAAGGATTTGAAAAAAAAGCATGTTTTAAATATTGTGCAAATATGTTCAATTACTTTTCCAAAATGTTTAATTAATTTAAAAATGCACAAAATTTTTTTGCATATAGCTTGATTTTAGGCTGTTAAAAAGCCTGAAATTTTTACTAATATGACCTATTTTTGAGTCGGTAGAAAGGCAATTGTGAGTACATCAAGAGAAGACATTTCCATACTGAAAAAGTTCTAAGATTCGCACCTTCTTCTGGACGGTTTAAAAAAAAATTAAACTACTGGAAATTTTTAAGGGGATATGTTAAGACACTAACCACTTTAAATTTTTTAAAAAAAAATTTTTTTTTGCATTTTCACATCCATGGCCTTTTGAAAAAAAACACCCCCAAAAAAATATTTCTAAGAAATTCGAACCCTAACGATAAAAACGAAAAAGATGTATAACGATGTAATGATAAGTGAAAGTGTGCGCATTTTAGCTGTACGCAGTTGTCACGCAGCTGCTTGTCAACTTTAAAGCGTTTTTCGGGGTTTTTTTTTTTTAAAGGGCGGACAGTTAATCCCGGGGAACTAGGGGAGCGTTTTTAAAAAAACCTTTTTCGCGTTTTTTTTTATTGAGATGTTTTGTAAGTTGGGGTTTCCAAAAAAAACGGTTGTTTTTTTTTAAAATTTTTGATTAAATGTGGATAAATACAGCCATAAACAGGAAGTCCTTTTGGGCCGACAACATACATCCTCTTTTTTTTAAAAAAGTGCCCTTCCTTGTTGGTGTGTTATAAAAAATTATGCAAACGTCTCTAAATGAAGGAAAAACCCCCCAAAATGGAAAGAGTCCATAGTGATTCCTATTTAAAAAAAGGGGGAATAAATTCCAAGCTAAGAATTATAGGCAAGTAAGTCTTACATCCATTCCATGCAAGTTAATGGAAAAACTAGTTGCTGATGAATTAACCACATTTTTATTAAAAAAAGGTTTCTAAAATTTTTTTTAATTTGTCTAATCTGTTACAATGTGTAAACGATTGGACAAAACTGCAAGATCAGAGCGAGCCAGTTGACGTTATTTATTTAGATTTTATCAAAACTTTCGATCAAGTACCCCACAAAAGGCTGCTTCAAAAATTGGAACATTTTGGTATAAGGGGAAATTTATTTAATTGGACCGGGGCTTTTTATTAGACAGGACATGTAGTGTCAGAATAAATGGCGAACTTTCCGTCCATACCGAGTTACCAGGGAGTGCCACAGGGTCCGTTTTTTGGGTCAATTTGTTCAATGTTTTTATTTTTTGGGGCTTGCAAAATGAATAACGTATCCTACCTCCATTTATGCTGATGACTTCAAGTTGTATAATAACCCAATAAAAAAAAGTACTAGTAAATGATCTAAAAAAAAAGGAATGGGGGTTCTACATGGTCTTTCCAACTCAATAAAGAAAAGCGGTTCAGTATTGCATATAGGTTTAACAACTTGACTGGGTACAGTTCCCGGGGGGGGTCACTTTTTAAAAAAATATCCACTCAAGGCGATTTAGGGATTCTGATCTCTAGTGATCTTAAATGGGAGCTTCATATAGGAAAGATGCTTAAAAAGACCAACACTATTTCATACATGGTACTGAGGGCATTTAAGAATATATATCACCAGAATTTTTAGAAAGAGTTTATAAACCATATATACGCCCAATACTTGAAGACTTGAGTATGGAACCCATATTTCGTTAAAGATATACATGCCTTGGAACAAACCCAACGAAGAATCACCAAAATGTGTCCAAATATCCGTAATTTATCCTATAATGAAAGTTTTTTAAAATTTTAAAACTTTGTCAGAGCGTCGAACTCGGGAAGACCTTATAGAGACATTTAATATATGCACTGGCATTATTCTGTCAGCTTGAACTTCTAGTTAAACAGAAACGACAGATTAAGAGAGAAACGACATTTAACTTAAATCAAGAACGTTTTTATAAACTTTTTCGTCAACACTTTCTATCAAATCGAAAAGTCAGGGGGGGGAACAATTTACCGAACAGTTGTGTTTGGCGGGGGCAGTGAACCATTTAAAAAAATTTTATGTCAGTCTTTTTAAAGGAATACGAGTTTGAACGGCCGTAGCCGCCTAACTTAATCCACTAGTAATAATAATAATAAAATTGGCTCGTAAGAAACCTACTTGTTTAATCTGTCTGCACTTGGACAACCCCTTTTTTCAGCGGCCCATTTTAAAAAATCCGTTTATGTTTTAAAATATATAATATATATATATATATATATATATATATATATATATATATATATATATATATATAAATATATATATATATATATATATATAAAAAATATATATATATATATATATATATATATATATATATATATATATATATAAAAAATATATATATATATATATATATATATTTAAAAAAGTAATGTAATATTATAAAAACGATTTATGTGTTTATTTATTAAAACAGACGAGAAAAACATTTTTGAAAATTTGTGTTTTTTAGCCTTCTAAAGTGGACTAGTACCTTAAAGCAACTTTGCGATAATTTATGCTTCCTTCAATCTTTTTTCTGTATGTTATAAAAACGGCAAGTAAACCACTTTCCTTTTTAAAAAACTGCCTTTTTGGTTATCTTAATTTTTGTTAATATTTATAAACGAGGGTTAACCTCTTTTGAGCATAACTTAAAAAAGCACACTTACATTAATTTCTTGTCATCCTACTAAACTATTTACCATAAAATAACACTTAGTCAATTCAGTCGGAATTTATGATAAAAAACGTCACAATTTGTATAAATTACATTCACAAATAAGTGACAAAAACACATAACTAACCACACATACTAGTCCAGTAACTGAAGACCTGAAAGTACCAAAAGCTGTAAATAAATCTGTACAGTTTTCATTTGTGGCGCAATTCTTAGGTCTTCGCAAATGCCTTCAAGCGAGAAAAAGTTTATCACGATTCCAACGTGGGAACCCGCTGAAAATGGCCCCTCAAAGTCCCAAAAATAAGTTTCCCGCGAATCTCTGCCAAAATATGCGAATTAGAGAATTTTTGTTCAGACAAAAAATTAAGATCACCTCGAAATCTACAAAAATGGTCCTTACCAATTTTTCCGCAGCACCAATATTTTTCGCAAAAACGGCCGTCAAAAAATCCATAACATTCCACACTGAATAGATGTGGTAGTTAACGGCTAAAAAATGCATATGGGCAAAACAATTTTCTATCGAAACGCAAGAAAGATGGTAAAGGAAAGTTTCTGGGATCATTGAACACTTGCTAAGGTCTTATTATAAAAAAGAAATGTTAATAACCAACCATTTTTGTAAAAATTATCAATAAACTAATGAGATACTCTCAAAATATTGTGAAAAAAAACTTTGACTGCTTTTTTTAATATTCTAGAAAAATCAGAATGGGCCCAAACTCATATACAATGATAGATACTGGTTTTCCCATTCCGATGAACTTTGAATGATTAAAAATACACATTATTGCCGAGTAATAGAACAATTCGTCCACCCGCTTATTGACAAGGTGCGAAGTATATTATTATGGTGGGGACAGCTGAATCGATTGCAGCGCTCGCTGTGGTCAAATTTTTCGATAAATCATGCTTGATTCAAATGTAAACTATTAGATAAAAATAATAAAAATGGTGCATAATAGTTTTTCTGTACTTAAATGTCAGAATACTGGCAAAAATGGTAATTTTTTACTTACCGGGCCCACGGCCGATTTTATTGAAATTTTGTGTACTGGCGTTTTTTGGGGCGCTGATCACGAATCTGAAGTCAAATTTTGTCGGACTCTTTTAGTTTTTATGTTATAAGGCCTCACTCGGACCTAACCTCAAAATTGTACAAACTTTCCTAAAATTCCTCCTTCTTAAAACTGATTACAGCCAAAATTGAAGAATTTATGGAAATACACCTATTATTTTATAAGATAAATTTGATTTCACCTTTATTTAATAAATATTTTTAATAAAAAATAGCCCAACAAAAATATTGCTTTTACTTTTAAAAATGTCAACAAAATTGTCTAGTAATTTTAGACAGTTTTATGTTGGTACGCCAAGACCTAAGAAACAATTGAATGGCTTACTTTTCCAATTTAAATGGCGAAAAATAAATATAATTCAAATTTATAAAGTAGGCCATTCAATTGTTTCGCAGGTCTCTGGTGTACCAACATAAAACTGTCTAAAATCACTAGACAATTTTGTTGACATTTTTAAGAGTAAAAATAATATTTTTGTTGTTCTATTTTTTATAAAAATGTTTGTTAAATGAAGGTTAAATTAAATTTATCTTATAAAATAATAAGTGTATTTTCATAAAATATTGCATTTTGGCTGTAATCAGTTTTAAGAAGGAGGAATTTTAGAAAAGTTTGTACAGTTTTGAGGTTAGGTCCGAGTGGGGCGTTATAACTCAAAAACTAAAAGTGCAAAATGGATAAATGCAGTTAAAAGAAAAAAGTAAGTAGCCGAATGACGTTTGGGTTTCGAGGTTAGACGAACTTTCAAATTTGACGTAACAAGAAAAAAATCGTTTATCGTTTCTTGCCGTGTACCGTTTGTTCCTGCCTTTTCCTAAAGTTTTTTTAATGATTTGCGAGTTTTAAAAAGAAAAAGATTATTTGGTAATTATTGCATATACAGTTTTCTTCTATTTTTGGATTATATGGTAAAATTTTTATATAGTCATATTCCAGTGTCCTTAGGGATTGCAAATATACTACCGGAGAAGAGAAATTATGTGTTTTAATATTTTTTATTTTAATTTGAAAATTTAAAATTACCATTGATTTTCTCCATATAATGCGAAAACTCTCCATTATGACAAGGAACGTCAGCGTGCAGTGTTGCCAAATCAGGGTCTTTTCGAATACGTTCCCGCATTTTCACGTCTGAAATATAATTGGGAAAAATAAAAAGCCGCTTTAACTAACCAAAATTAACCATGACCAACTGTTTAGACAAATTCAAGAGCCCCTAGTTTTGGTAAGCAAATCAGCTTTTTATTTATCCCAATTATATTTTAGACAGAACCAGAATATCAAAATTTGATGGCCGAAAATTATTAAGTCCGGCAACACTGTTGATACTTATTTTGAATTTGACAATGTAGAAAGAATGTGTTATCAGATATTAGATTTATTTCTAACCTATATTTTTTAAAATTTAAATTAAAAGTTGTTTTTCCCGATTTTCTGCGTATTTTGTCAATAGATTTCTGTTTCTGTGTTATGTTTAACTAAATAATTATCAATTTATACGTTTTTCCCCGCCCAGCACTCAAATTCACTCCAAGATCCAGTAAGTTTATTTGGTTGTTGAAAAAAACAAAAATTAAACACAATTTCTCTTCTCCGGTAGTATATTTGCTATCCCAAAGGATACTTAAATGTAATTTTATTAAAAAAAATTCATAAAATCCAAAAATAGCAGAAAACCGTATATGCAATTGTTACCGATTATTTTTAATAGACTAATAGTGTATGTGTAGTCTCCTGTGATTGTGAATAGAGAAAATGGCTATAAAGCCTTCAAGTGAGTAAAGTATATTGAAAAAGCCCTAGATCGTAATTTTGTCAGGTGATTTTTTACTTATCGGACCAATTGCCAATTTTTGTCTAAGGTTAATAAAAAAAACTATTCATCAATTGAAAATAAATTATAATTTTAAAAAAACCTGTTTAATATGCTACATTTCTAAAAATATTTTTTATTTTTTATACTGACATTTGTAATGTTATTTAACTGTCATTTCCATTGATTACACCGGATAACCTTATTCCCCAATAATAAGGCCCGAGTTCGATTATACAAAATGACAAGAACTTTTTTTAATTAAAAACACACTTTTTATACATACTTTCTAAGCTTTAAAATTGTTTATTCATCACTGATATTGTATTTCACTTTTACAGTGCTGAACAGGTTTATATATATTAATTTACGAAATAAATAAATATTATAAGTAATCTTACACCTCTCCCATGGCTTTGAAGCATGATTTAATGCAGTCGTCAGATGTCTTTGTCATCGCGCACGGTGCCAATAAGTGAATCCATGAATATAGCGGCATTTTAGCGGTAGAGAGGCAGCTGAAATGAGGGGACTTTTGGGTCCCGTTATCTCAAAAACTATTGATTTTTGAAAAAAAATATAAGGACCATTTTTGTAGATTACAAGGCGATCTTCATTTTTTGTCAAAAGAAAAATTCTCCAATTCGCATATTTTGGTAAGCATTAGCGGGAAACCCATTTTTCGGGCCCTGAGGGGCCATTTCAAGCCTTTCCCACCTGTTAATGTTGATAAACTTTTTTCGCTCGAAGGCATCCCCGAAGACCTAAGAACTGCGCCACAAGGGAAAACTGTACAGATTTATTTACAGCTTTGTCCCTTCATTTACTGGACTATACAATTTTGTATAAACAATTCAAATTATTCAAGAACACTATTCAAATTTTTATAAAAATATATTAAACATACCTTTTTAAATAAAAACTATATCTAAATGGTGCACAGGGTTATCCAATGAGGACATAACAGGACTTGAATTTTAAAAGCGTCTCTTTTTTTATATGTTTCCATAAGAATTATTTGGGATTATTAACCAGAGTATAAATTTAATTTATATGAAGAATAAAACAGAGAAAAGAAACGATAAATGCCTGTCATTTCAGGTATACAGGGTGTAAAAAGTATGATGCTCCCGATTTTAATGGGCGATAGTGGAGCTCAAAACAAGTCAAAAAGTTTATATGACATATGTGTCAAAACTTGACAGATTTTTGTCTAAAGATATCAAAGCTACAAACTTTGGAAGCAATTATATATGAAAAGCTTAACAATTGGTAACTTTCGTCTTGATGCTTATTAAGTAGATTAATTTGCTAATAAAATTAACTAAGTTTTAAATGTTTCAATCTACAAATTAAAAAAATCCCAGTTAAAAATTTAAAAAACAATTGGCAACAGCGCTACCCAGTAGCCTTGTGCATGAAGTCGTCAGTTGTACGTACAGTAACGACCATTAAATCTTGTGCAATTCTTTTTCCCTTTCGTAAAATAGGCTTTGCCACCTTCTAATGAATATAAATACCTGTTGAAAAACCTAATAAACAGGTGTCCAGTGTCTAAAAATATATTTTAAAATGCCAAACTTAACTTTGAATCAAAAGGTATTAATTATTCATTATATTGAGCAGAGATGTTGGCCAGAAAGGGATCTGGCGGAAGAGCTTAATATCCCAAAGAGATACTATTGTTAAAAAAAATGGCAGGAAACACACTCTATTGAGAGAAGAGCTGGAAGAAGTCGCCCCAAACTATCCAATCAAGAACAAGACAATGAATTAGTATATGTTTTAAGAAACCAACCATTTAAATCTGTAGTTACAGCGAAAACGAAAAGCAATTTCCCAGCATCGGTTAGAACGGCACGGCGAAGAATAAGGCAAATATCCGAATTGCGCTGCCACCTGGCAGCCTTAAAACCGTTTTTAACAAATGCAAATAAAGAACAACGCATTGGATTTGCTCTACAATTTTACTTGAACCTCCGATTTTTGGGAAAATATAATATTCACCGATGAAAAAGTGTTTAGTCTGCTACAATGGATACTTAAGGTATACAGGTCTAAGGAACACGATTTGATTAAAAAATATACCAAAAGGACAGAAGTAGTCGGCGATTTTTGGTAAATGTTTGAGGGTGGCTGAGTGCACAAGGGCTTGGTGTATGTTATTTTATCGAAGGAAGGTTCAATGCCGAGGTATGCAGGGTGCCACAGATTCGAGTGCATGCATGGGGATCTCGGAAACCGTAAGAGATACGAAGTCGGTTAAATTATGGCAAAGTTTGGTGTAAAATTTTGCGTAACTTTAAACCAAAAATAAAATTCCACTTTTTTAAAAAAAAAAGAAGGTTGCAAAACAAAATTTTCCGGTTAAAAATAACTTTTTTTTTTCCCCGGCGAAGAGATAATCCCTTTGGGAAAAAAAACCGGAAATTTGCCGAAATTTCTTTGGGGTTTTTTTTTAATAAATTTTTTTCTTTTTTGGGTTAAAAAAAAAAAACCCGGTTATTTTAAAGGATATGGGAAAAACAAAAGGAAAACCAACCCTTTTTCAAAAAAAAATAAAGGCCAAACTTCCTTTTTAAGGCCTTCTTTTTTACCAAAAACAACGTTTTAAGAGATTTTTTTCCGTTACGACGTTTCGTTTTCTGGGCAAGATAAGTGTCCGTTCGCGTAATTACATACTATACTTTACTCAGAGCACCGGCGATAAAGGTTGTCTGAGTCGCAGTATAGATTGTAGTGACAAATACGCGCGAATTTTCACTTCATAATATACTACAGCCCAGAGCGGCGCTTAAAAATATTATATAAAATGCTGTATAGCATGTTCTATCACTATGAAAATGTGTTAAAATTCTTTGGGTACTTACAAAGGTATTTAAATGGGGGTTTTTTGCCTGCATACAATCCTCAGACAGATTTGTTTTGTTTAATGTCCTGAACTACCATAAATTATTGTATTGATCCAATACCTGCTTTAACCTTAATCCCTTATAACTTTATAATAACAAAAAGCATAAGCATAATGTTTTTACAGATAAGTACTACATTACGAGGGTGTTATTTCAGAGGTACGTAGAGGGAAGTATTGTCAGAGTTCTCAAATGTAGGTTGTATCACAGTTGTATATTTTAAATTTTTAGAATTAAAGTGGAAATCAAACCAGTTTATTTAGTATTTATTTCTTCTAATTATTACAAAAAAAATAAACTTTTTATAAATACGTAATGTACTTATTATATCGTGCTTAAAATAAAAGAAAATAAACTCATATACATAAAACAACATTAAGCTTAAAAAATCGGGCATAGTTGATATAAAATAAAATCATGAAGATAATACATAATAAAATCAAATACATATACATTAGTGAAATTTAGCACTACATCTATTAACAAGGACCGTTTTACTTAAGGATCTTGAGGCTTTGCGTTTCCTATTAAGATGTTCATTTTTGGCGGGCCTTCCAACCTGAATCCTTTTGGAACCAGACGTGAGGCCAGGTCTTTGTGTGCGCCTACTAATTGATGTCGGTTGAACGTTAATTTTTTTTTCAAGCAGAATATTTTTTATATTAACAAATGCATGTAATTAGTTCTGTAGGATTTTTAATTTCTTCAAGACATTTATTCAGTCAAACGATAATGTTTGTTGAGCCTGGTGATATGTTATTTTTAACCATTTCAATAATATTTAAAAAATTTTGGCTACGTAGATATAATAGTTATTAAAAATAATGTCATAATAGAAATACATTATGAAGTATGACCAATCAATTTGGCAACAAAACAGTTTAACAAAGATAAATATCAATAACTACGGCGTTGTGAATTACTTAAATCAATATTATATATTTTTTATTTTAGTTATGATAACAGTGGACGTGATAGATAGGGTACCATAAAAAAGTTTTAAAAAACAATAAATAATAATATTATTAAGAGTTCATAATAATCCAACACATTTTCACACTTTTAAAACATGCATACATAGCATTTTACATAACATTTTTAACCGCCGCTCTGGGCCGTGGTATATTATGAAGCGAAAATTTGCGCGTATTGGTCACTGCAATCTATTGCGATTCAGAGCAACCTCTGTCGCCGTTGCTCTGAGTAATAGTATAGTATGTAATTACGCGTCCCGTTCATATGGCTACGCGTCCCGTTCATATGGCTCGGCAAGTCGATGAATGGATGGAAGAGCAGCGTATGAGGGTTTTACCGTGGCCCGCACGTAGGCCGGATTTAAATATTATAGAAAATGTTTGGGGCTTATTAGTTAAAAAAATAAATAGGGAAAATGAGTTTAGGCCGCAAAATTTAAACGAACTTGAGGATAAAATTTTAGAGGCGTGGAATGAGTTACGAGGAAATTCGGACTAGGCCCGGGCTTTGGTCCATTCGATGCCGGGAAAGCTAAACTCTCTCTCAGAAAAAACGGGGCTGTAATAAAATATTATATTTGTTTGGAAGGATATTTAAGTTTGTTTGAATTTATTAAATTGTTAATCAATTTATTAATTTGTTACTTTTTTTAAAATATAAATATATTTTTTTATCTTTTGGTTTATTTAAAGTAATTAAAAGTAAAACAAGGTAAAAATTAGCGATTTACAGAAATTGGCGAAAAAATCAAAATTTGACAAATTTTTGCCCAAGATTTAATGGCCGTCACTGTACATTGTGGGTACTGTCGCGATATTTCTGTCCGTTTAAATAAGAAAAATATGCCGATATGTTAATTTACGCGAAAACTGGGTTCGTCGAAGTGGTGCTTGTGTAAAAACTAGATGACATTTTAAGCAACTTATTTAAACTAAAATGTAGCTGTTTCTTTTTTTATAATTAAAGACTTTATATTCTTCAAGCAAAATAAAAGAGTTCTGTTACAATTACAAATAAAAACCCCAAATAAAGTAGACGCCACTCTGTAAATAAACATCTTTTTACACAAGTATAAATATGTAAAACCTTGCAAAAAACTTTCGTCGTTCGACTCGATTAAAAGAAGCGGGCGCGGTGTTGCCAAATTTTTGAAAAGCCATATTTCAAAAATAATTAACTTTTGACTTGTTTTGAGCTCCACTATCGCCCATTAAAATCGTGAGCATTATACTTTTTACACCCTATATATTGTTGTTTTTCTATTTTTTAATTAAAAACGCAAATTCCTTATATGAATTAAATTTCTCATTTCTCGTTGGATGACCCTATACACATAGAATTTTTTTTTATTTGTTACCACATGGCCATTTCTTACACTGTTTTAATCGACGGAATATATTTACTTTGTTGTTTTAACACAGACAAAATGGAATCAGTGCTCCTCTACATATGTAGGAATTTTTATTTAAAAAAAATAATAAAAATTAAATTCTGTTATCTTAGTTCACAGATTTAAAACAAGACAGGTAACAGTAACTATCTATATTTTTCTAGCAACGTCTTAATTTCTTTATCGACTTTGTCATCCTAAAAAATTAAAAATAATGTATCAAAAATATTTATAACGATTGAAGATTTTAAATTAGATTAGATTAGATTGGATTATTTGAACGGAGATTGCAAAAATGACCTCCACCACTACCAAATTGTGGTTTCTCCCATCGTTCTTTAGAGTACTTTGTCCAGGCCCGTCTTCTTAACTAGACTCCAGAGTCTTTACACCGGCCACTCCATATATCTTGCCGGTTTTGGCTTTTCCTCACCAAGCCTAGTAAACCTAAGCCTACATAGTGCTTCGCAGTGGTACCACACATGTAGGCAGTTTCTTCAGCCTCATGGCAGAACCTACACAGGCTATCGTCCACCAGGCCTATTCTTTCAAGGTGCTTGTTGAGTTTGCAATGTCCTGTTAGTTGACCTACTGTTATCCTTACGACCTTACGACTGTGGCTCAGCAGGTCCGAGGTAAACTTGGCCGAGCAGCTCTTAATGAACTGCTTGCTTTGCCTGTCGTTGTCCTGGTGTTTGTACCCATCAGCTTTGAAACTGTCTGTCTACCCAGCTCTTAATAGATGCTTTAAAAGAGGCCTGCCCAGATTCCACAGAATGGCTCAGGGCCTATCATTTCCATGGCTGATCCCCTTGTGGCTAGGTCGTCGGCATCTTCGTTACGGGGGTGGCCCTCGTGGTCTGGTACGCAGGCTACCGTAATTTTGTTTGCCAAGCCGACCGAAGATTTTAAATAGTTTAATCAGATTCTCTTAGTCGTCGTTCTACATAAATATTTTTAGTCATGCTTCATATTAAAAATTTTGGGTTTCATTAAGAATTTTCGTTACTCCTTGGTAATCTTGTTCTAATATTTAAAACACTGCCGATAGCAAAAGAAATTACTTACCAAACCATCTCCATGTTTACACCGACTAGCCTTTTCCAGCCATTCCACAGCCTCTCGATACTCTCCCATAGCAATCTTGCATTTGGCCAGCATCAATTTATTTTCCTTCCATTCGAAGTTTGCCAGCCTCTCTGCCTCCAGGAAACGTGCATACGCCTCTTCATACGTTGCATTTGGTGGTTCGCCGTAAATCGCAGTCGCTAGTTTTCTTTCGTACCTTAAAATACGCATGTAAAGATGAGCTAGAATGGTTATTCGTCCCCTCCCTGCGGACCAATTAGCACGCGGAGTAAAAGAGCCTTATCGGGCTTTTTCTTTTTCGCACGGCCGAGCAGCAAGACTGACTTTAGTATGTGACTAATTGGTTCATAAAATAACAGATAAGTATACCGGGTGGTGCGTCGACGAGCGCAACATAGAAAATCCCATGTAAATTTTAAGGAGGTCAATTATTGGCTCCCCTGTACATTCTACAGAAAAAATGTATGGCAACTTTTTGAAGAGACCAATCTGACAAGCCCTCATGCCAAATTTCAAAAAATTTTAATAAGCGAATCTTGAATTATTCACTTAAATGTAATTGCAATATTACCAAATTTTTAGTTTAAGTAAAACCAAACAGGCATTAGTAAAATGAATATTATCACTGACATGAGGAAAAGTGTCAATAAATCAGTGACAGTCGGTATTTAAAAAAAAAAATGAATTATTCAATCGACGAAAAAGTATCCATAATTAAGTGTCATTATGCGGGAAGCAGTTTTAGAGCAGTATCTGAAATATTTTCAGTTTATTTCCCCAACAAACCCATTCCGTCCATTTCAACTATTAAACGTATTATCAGTAAGTTCGAGTCCAAAGGTTCTGTAATAAATAATTGTAAATATTCAACTCAGGATATCGAAAATAGAGCCGAAGAAAGAGAAAACAGAGATCTTAATATTCTACTGAGTGTGGAGGAAAACAAAATGGTTAGTATGGGGTTTCTTGGGCAAGAGGTAAATAAACATCATACAACGGTATTGCGCATTTTGAAAAAACACAAATATTATTCGTATAAATTTGAAAAACATCAAGCGCTGCAGGAAGGAGATGAAGAGCGAAGAATGGCATTTTGTTTTGAAATGATGGAAAGAGCAAATAACAATAGAAATTTTAAAGAAATATTTGTTTTACCGATAAATGAACATTCACCCTCAACAATGAACCAAATGTTTAGATTTGCCGGTATTGGAGCCAAGAAAATGAACATCGCTTTGTTCATACTCGGACACAATATCCCCAAAAAACAACACCGGAGTGAAATTAACAGCCATTTTACGGAGCCAAAAAGTGAAGTTAGCAGCT